>CM017444.1:6479949-6587460 GCA_007726485.1 Eragrostis curvula | reverse complement strand
GAGCTCCGGGCCGCGGCAGCGACGAGCGGGGTGCACAGCGGAGGCGGGGGTGGGGGCGCGGCGAGGAGGCGGGGGTGGGGGCGCGGCGACGAGCGGGGTGCACAGCGGAGGCGGGGGTGGGGTGCGGAGGAGAACGCGCGGCCCGTGAGCGGTTAAGTCCCCAACCCCCCCCCCCCCCCCTTCCCCGAGTGTCCAGATCCAGGACACTCGGGCTGTACCCGGACTAGTCCGTCTGTACCCGGACTAGTCTGTGTGTACCGGACTAGTCCGGCGTTACCCGGACAAGTCCGGGTATCGTGTTTTTCACCTTTAACCGTGGACACCTTACCTCTTCGTTTTCATCTTCCTCATTCTCCACCAAAACTCTCTCTCCTCTTCCTCCGGCGACCAAGGGCGATCCTCCGGCGATCTCTTTTCCCAACCGATCAAGGAGTCAAGTTTTGGGGGAGTGGAATTGTGGGACGCGGATTAGTCCGTTTCCTTCCGTATTAAGCCGTTCTCTCAAGGTATCCCATCTTTTTTGGCTCAATCCCCTTGTTCCCTAGGGTTTAGTCCAAAATCCCTGTAGAGGAGATGTTTGCTAGGATGCTATAGATGTACATTGTGCAATATGACTAGGATTTGGTGTCGATTTGCATTACTTGATTACTTAGGGTTAGGGTTCGACAGAACCCGGACAAGTCCGCCTGTAGCCGGACTAGTCCGCCTGGAGCCGGACTAGTCCGTGATATGCCGGACTTGACCGTGTTCTGATGAACCAGAACTCTGAATTGTTGATTCTGCTTCACACCTTTGTCTCTTCTCTTCATCTCTTAATTCCTAGTGCTTGTTGCTTCTGTCAGCCGCAGTCATGGATGATGGTGGTAACGCCGGGAACCGGGAGAAGCGCACCAAGCATAGGCACGATGAAGGGGGCAGCTCCAAAAGAGGGAGAGGCAAGCCACGGAGTCGCAGAGTGCGTCTTCAGACTGTCACCTCAAGCATGTATGAGACTGAAGAAGAAAGGGCACAAGAGGATGACAACACCAATCTCATTGGTCCTTTAAAGTTGCATGAACCAAAAGAAGATCCGGCGATGCTAAGAGACCGCCGTAACTACAAAAATGAGGCAGCTGCAGCCTTGGCAAGAAGGAAGAAAGATGTGTACTCTGTTGCTAAGACGGCATATGATCCACGTTTTTGGAGTTACTTCCATGAGGATTACTATGCATCTGTCTACTTGCCTTTGACTACCCCCGTGTGTCCAAGCAAGTTTGTTGATTGGGGCTACATGGAAAAGAGAAAGCTTCCTGTGTTTGAGGAAGTGATTGCAGCCTGCAAGTATCATGGCCTCATAGACATTCTGAAGTTTGATTACCCATGGAACAATGAGGTCATTGTTCAGTTCTACTCCACTGTCTTCTTCAAGCCTGATGGAGATCAGAAGATCACATGGATGACAAATGAAGAGCAGTACTCAGTCACACCTAAGAGGTTTGCTGCCATTCTCAAGCTCAAGACTGGTAAAGGGGCAAGGATTCATGCTGCTAAAGCTCTTGGCACTCACGATATTGACTTCATGTACAACACCAGCGGAACTTACATTCCTCCCAAGACTACCGGTCTTCTTCCCTTCTATCGTGTGCTGCACAGGATTTTGAGGAGCACCTTGGCTCCAAGGGAAGGTGATGCTGGCAGCATTCCCGCTTATGAGCGAAACCTGCTGAGTTGGATTCGTGGCCAGGACAAGTTTGATGTGTTTGACTTCATCTATGAGGAGATATATGACATTGCCACTAATCCCACTCGTGCTTGTGGCTATGCTCCATACATCATGTGCATGATTGAGGCCGTGACCAAGTTGGAGTTTGTCAAGGATGTCACTCACACAGCTCTTCAGCCTCAAGCTCCACCAGACTCAACTACACCTGCTCCTCCTCCATCTCAGCCTGTGGCAACCCGAAGTGGTAGAGCCACATCTCAGCCCGCTCCCAATCCCGGAGGTCTGTTCAAAATGTTGAAGTCCATCTTCACCATCTGCCGAGACAACTCCGTTCGAGCTCAGAAGGAGAGGGCAGCTAGAAAGAAGGACACTCGATGCATCAAAGCCTTGTATGCTGAACAGGGCATTCTGCCAGCTCGTTCCTCATCTGGCTCTGAAGCTGAAGACAGTGATGAGGTTGTGTATGAGGATCCTTCCGAGTCCTTCACCCCCGAGGAGCGTGCTTTCTTTGATCAATTCACCGCTGGTCCGTCCACTAGTGCAGCTGCTCCGGCATCTCAAGCTGAAGAAGATGATGATGATGTTGATGATGATGAAGCGAGCAGTGATGGCGGCGATGGAGGTGATGAGCATTCCATGGGGGAATAGCGGCTACATCGACAATCTCGATCTTTTTCTCTTCCTTTTTGGTGTCTTGATGCCAAAGCGGGAGAAGAAAAGCTTTATCCATCTATCTATCTATCTATCCTAGCTGATCATGGACTTGGTGTGATTTGAAAAACTCTTTGTGCTTAATTAGATGTTGGCTTGTAATCGTTATAACTATTTATGTAAGACTATGTTGGCTTGAATGCATTTTAGGGGGAGTTTTTCACTCTCAATGAAAGCTTTATTTGGTTGTCATCAATCACCAAAAAGGGGGAGATTGAAAGTGCATCTAGGCCCCCTAGTGGGTTTTGGACGATTGATGACAAACAATTAAAGGTCTAATGATTTTTGAATCAGATTATGTGCAGCAAAAGATGGAAATGCGTGTTTGATGTTCCCTCAAAACTATCAAGAGGGATACGACGTAAAAAGTTGTGAATGTGTCTAAGTGCTCAAAATTCTAACTTCTTTTGCATCAAGAGGGCTAACAGGCAGTTTTCAGGCTTTGGGAGCCGGACTAGTCCGCCTGGAGCCGGACTAGTCCGTATATCGTCTCATCCGGCTTTGTCCGGGTACTTGTCCGCTTATTTGCGGACTCCAGACACTTGGCAACGGACTAGTCCGCCAGGGACGGACTAGTCCGGGTGTCGTGGTACGCGGACTTGTCCGGGCACTTGTCCGCTTATTAACGGACCACAGAGACTTGGCAACGGACTTGTCCGCCAGGGTCGGACTAGTCCGTGACTCAGGGTTTTCCAGACTTGTCCGCTGACTTGTCCGCAAGTTTTTGTGCTAAACACTTTCCCCGAGTTTTTGTGCCAAAACACTCGGGGAAGATAGTTTTAAGAACAATTTTATTTTGTTTTTTTCGACAAATCCAATTGACAAACACAAGGCATTTAATTTATATGACAATATACATCCATTTGATGACACAAATATCATCAATACGCACATATATCACCAATATATATGTCACATAAGTTCAAATATATCACAAGTCCACATAAGCAAATACATAGAAATAAAACGGTACATAAGTTCAAATACATCACGTACAAGTTCACAACAATGACAACTGAAGTTCACATCTCAAGTTCACAATATTGACAACATAAGTTCAGAACAGAAGTTCACAACAACAGTTCAGAAGCAAGCTCGCGGCGTCTCCGGTGTGCTTTTCTTGAGTACTTGCCCCTTCGAGCGTCTCCTCATATCTCCTCATCTCTGGATTTAGCTGTAAAGGAGATGTGTTAGCAAAGAGACGGCTAGAATATTGTTTTAATTAATTCGATAGTTGTATACATAAGGATTGAAGTTCAACTCAGGTCAAAAAAAAAAAAAGAATTGAAGTTCAACTAAATGTACCCTTAGAAAGGACATGATGAGATAGCTTCATTGCGGGCGGGACTACTGGAAGCCGATATTATCTCGGTGTCACCTTCGTTTGATGGTGTCCCCGGTACTTCGGTGCTACCAGTATCCGGTATATGCATCGAATCATCGCTTGATGAAACCGGTGCTTCAATATAGTAACCTGATGCATGAGGATCCGCATAAGGTAGGTAGTGCAGTTGTTGGACTGTCTAGGTGCTCAAGTTTGTAGTTAGGGGGCGATGTATAGACTGGTTGTAGCATACCTGCTTGATGATGAGATGGTCCAAGTGCACCTCCTACTTCAGAAGTCCCCTCCCCGTCCTCATCTTCTAGCGGAAATAAATTGTAGCGGAGTCGTGGGATGTTGTCTGCAGTAAGAGTGACAATTGTTAGAGGAAACAATGTAACATTATCGGAGGTACCATATGTTGTAACTTCAGTTACCGTTGGTCTGAGGTGCATGTGCATCCGACGTCGGTGGAAATGGTCGTACTCGAATCCAAATATTCCATATGTGCATTGCAGTAGCGTTTTTGAGGATGCCAATTTGCATTACCAGAGGTATAGTTGATGGGCATGCATATGTTTCCATGCTGAATGTGAGATCAGCGGGATTGACACGGATATTTTTAACTACACATATGTTCCTGAAGATTGTAGGTATGAGATGGAGCTGGTGCCAAAAGACTGGTGGCAGTCCAGCTACGACCAGCAGCAGTGATTGGCGGTTTTCGACATTCTGTGGGCCTGAATTAGATTGGGTCTGGGAGCGGGGAACTGTGTTATCGATCTCTACTTCAATGGAACCATAATTGAGCGTCAGTGGTAACATCGAAAGGTACCGTTGCTCAAGTTTAATGAATGGGTGACGCAAGATCCTTCTGGTCAGTTTAGGGTCGCCAGTTATCAGCACATAGTCACAAAGGTACTGGGAGATATGATTTAACGGAAGGAGCACACCCGTCTGTTCGTGTAAGGCTGACTGTATCAGTTGGTTATCGATGAGAAATGGAGAATGGGTCTTCAAAACTACTACGAGGCCTAAAATTTTTGCCTCAACGTAGTTTATCTCATGCTCATTAAATAACACGAGGTGTGGGTAGTGGAAAGACGCCGACATCTCCTGCATAAAATAAGATTGATGTGTCACTAGAATAAAATCTTCATGATTGATGTAACCTGATTATCTTACTCAATTGGATAACTAACTACATATGAAACTAAAATTGCTAAGTAAAATTAGCTAACTAACTAGTACTATCAACATACAAGCATTTGTCAATTACCGGGCAAATTGCAAATCCATCATTTTGCAAGCATTTCATAACATACAAAGAATTGAACAAACAAGGCAAGCCTCCACTATCAACATATACATTCATCATTTCCATACATTTTCACATGCAATTTAACCTAAAATTTGCATATAAAGCAATTCAAATTTAATTTGCATACAAAGCAATTCAATTTTGACCACCACAATCTATTCCATTTCATACAATTCAATTTTTCCAAAATGCATAAAAAGCAATTCAATTCAATTTCATTCCAAACATTTCATTCCAAGCAAAATTTGTATATTGGAAAAGGCAGAAAAAAAAAGAGAAAGAAAAGAGAGAAGAAACTCACCTCGGGCAAATTGTCAATTACCGGGCAAATTGTCAATTACCGGGCAAATTGCAAATCCATCATTTTGCAAGCATTTCATAATATACAAAGAATTGAACAAACAAGGCAAGCCTCCACTATCAACATATACATTCATCATTTCCATACATTTTCACATGCAATTTAACCTAAAATTTGCATATAAAGCAATTCAAATTTAATTTGCATACAAAGCAATTCAATTTTGACCACCACAATCTATTCCATTTCATACAATTCAATTTTTCCAAAATGCATACAAAGCAATTCAATTCCATTTCATTCCAAACATTTCATTCCAAGCAAAATTTGTATATTGGAAAAGGCAGAAAAAAAAAGAGAAAGAAAAGAGAGAAGAAACTCACCTCGGGTGGCTGGCCGTCGGGTCGGGGGAGGCTGGCGTCGGGAGCCCCGAGCTGGATCTGAGCGGGGCCGGAGTTGGGGGTGGCGGAGGAGGTGGAGCCGGGCCGGGCCGGAGTCGGGGGAGGCCGGGGGGAGGCCGCCGGCGTCGGGTGTCTTCCTCGTCGGGGCGGGGGCGGCGAAGCTCGGTGCGGCGGGGGCGCCGCTCTCGTGGAGGAGGCGGGGCCGCCGGTGTCGTGGACGAGGGGCGGCGCGACGTGGCCGGGTAGCCGGTGCCGGGGAGCGGCGGGGCCGCGGCGGCGACGGGCGGGGGAGGGAGTGCGGCGGGCGCGGCGGGGGAGGGACGGCGGCGGGCGCGGCGGAGGAGGGAGGGAGGCTGGCGCGGCGGGCGCAGCGGAGGGAGGCGGGCGCGGTGGAGGGAGGGCGGCGAGGGAGGACGGCGGGCGCGGCGGGGGAGGGCGGCGGGTGCGGCGCGGGAGGCATAATAATGGAGTGAGAGCGAGTGTGTGGAGGAGGACGCCCGCGCGCAACGGATATATCACCACGTTCCCCGAGTGCCTAGATGCAAGACACTCGGGGAATCTCCTGCCGCCGTCAACACATAACGGCCGCGCTTCGACGCGAGCACGGGCGACACATTTCCCGAGTGTCACAGATAAATACACTCGGGAAAAGTTATTTTCCCCGAGTGTCCGTGTTTCCCCGAGCGTTTTATCCCGACACTCGGTACAAGTGCCTTTCCCCGAGTGCCCGATGAATTACACTCGGGGAAAGTTTAGGCGCTCGGCGAAAAGCTGATTTCTGGTAGTGAGCTGACGCTAGACCAAAAAGTCGGCGAGTGTGAGGTCGGATATTTAAAGCATAATGGAGTTTTAAAATAACGGTTTTGGAATATATATTATTTTTTAGAGAAGGTTCCATAATACACTCTCATGATCTAAATTAGGTTTCTGTGCTTATTCATGCAACAGCCTACATTTGCAGAAACAAAAAAAATACTCCTATAAATTTACAAATTAGGAGAATTTTTTTTAAAAGAATAGTACCCAGAATGGTATGCGCACAGCAGGCATGTTACTTGCAAACTTGATTGGACATCTAATCTAATCTAAACCTTTAAAGAACCAGTTAGGTGGAAAATGATTTTTACCTGCCAGAATCTACCCTACCTGTATATCAACCGTTGATTTGGATCATTCCTTTTTTAATCTACCGTACAAACCTGCCAAAACCGACCCCACACCACTGTCATGGGACAAAATCAGCGTTACATCGTCGTTGTGCGTTCAAAAATCCTGACATCGTGAAATCTTTTCTCACCGGCGGTGTCCTACCTTCCGGCGATTTCCCACCTGACGTGATTTCCGGTTTGACGATGTCTTTCCTTTTCTGAACGCGCCTTCCATCTTCCTGCCGCGGCAGCATCACGGTGGTTCTCGATCGGGACTGCACGAGTTGGGTTTTCGATGGGCAATTCCATCCTCGACGAGTCGCACGCAGGTGATTGCCGGACGACCGCAACTGCGCCCTCGACCCGCGCGATGCCGCGTCACTGATCCTCAAGTGTCTTGCCCCCGACCTCCAGGGCCACCGCCTCCCGGCACTGCGTGGCCTCGACGCCGCCCTTGCGCCGCCACTTGCCCGGTCACTCGAGCCGATGGGACATGCTCGCCAAGCGAGCCGAGGTCGCACTCAGGCTCCACCTCAGTCATTGGCTCGACCAGGCCGCCGCCGATCTTGCGTAGGCCGTGCGCCTCAGCCCCAAGAAGATCCACTTCTCTTGCGGATGGAGAGTCAGCCGACGGGCAAGCAACATGATTTCTGCATTCTCTTTACCGACAACTGCTGTTTGACCACGTTGATTGGTAACCTAATTCGTTTTCTCCTGTGCAGGTTCAGTGCTGAAGCTTCCCATTTATCTTGATCCCATCTAGGTGAGCTCACTAGCATCATCTAGATGCTCGATTAAATGATGCAACTTGTTTTCCCTGTTTTTGTGCGCCTGCTGGTCCTTCTTTTCTCATCATTTTACTTTTTGAAGAAAAGTGCAAAAAAATAATGATGGAGCAAAAGAGAGGGCTATATGTTTTGCTATTACCATTTTTCCGATCCAGCTTGACAACACCACGAAACAAGAGGAGGTACATTGGTGCTGGAGGTCGGCTTAACTTTCAATATGTTATCAATTAAGTTTCATGAGAAAAAGCACTATTGTTTCACATCTATGTATGTTGTTTGTTTTCGCTTAGAAAAAATAATTTATCATGTATTGTTGCATCCTTTTTCAGTTGTAGTTTTCAGTTGAATTGCTATCCAGCGCAGACTCCATACCTTGTTCAATGGAGTCAGCAGCCATTGGTATTCTTTTTGAGCTGCAAGCTCTGTTGGTTAACATTCTTGTTTCAGGGAGCGTGCTAATATTATACAATCCATAGAATCTGAGATACGTTCCTTCTAGGAACTGCAAAGATCTGCTGATAAGCATCACAATTTACGTTTTTAATAAGATATTCGTAAGATCACCTTAGAGCTGAACTACATTTTAGTTCTATATGGTAGATGGCACCATATGTCCTGTGGATTTCATAAACAGACCTGAAGCAAGGCAACACGTTGTCGTGCCACCAATGCTGACATTGCTAGACTTCCCAAGGTAAATTGTATCCCTGCACCTATTTTTCATTTTTTTTTTAATGTTAGGATGACACGATGAATTATTAGGTGATTGTAAACAACGAAAAGCTCATGTGATCTTTATCCTATGGCAGAGCTGTCTGGCGACTCGCACATGCCCATGAGTTGTAGCTAAGGTGCCATTCGTTTTCCTTTTTCATTTTGTTCCTGTGTCCAATCCAATTTTGGGTGTATGTGTGTGTGTTCATCTTTTTTTAAAAAAAAAAAACAAATAGACCACTTCTGGTACCAAGTAGTACTGACTGGAAATTAATCCTTTTGTTTGGCATATGCTTTTTGATCCATTGCTCTTATACCAAGTCCACGCATATGGATTTGATGACCAAACTTGTGCAAACGGATTTTCGTTTTCCATACGTATTGATGCCTGTGTAAAATAAGTACTGTTGACCAAACATCTTTATCGGGATGTTTTACCCAAAAAGTATTCTGGGTGCCTTACTTGTTATCTCCTGGTGTTATGTCATTTGATTTTTTTTTTTTTGAAAATATATGGACTTTCACAACTGACAAAGACGATCAGCAGGAGAGGTACAACAAAAACTAATTGCAAGGAGATCAGGATTTCAAGTAAGCCAATGGATGACTAAAGCTCTATACCGGGTTTTTCTTACTTAGGATTTATTAATCTAAACAAAAATATGTTAGGTAGGGGAATTACAAAAATTCACTGTTAAGATAATTTTTTTCTTTGTCTTGTGATAATTTTTTTGAGATAAAACTAATATTTTTCGAAAAAGGAAAAATATAGGAACAATGAATAAGAACTATACGCCTGGTCATGTCTTTTATGTGGCAAAGTCAATTAGTGTCTTTAATTTCAAACAA
This sequence comes from Eragrostis curvula, assembly GCA_007726485.1. Taxonomy (NCBI): domain Eukaryota; kingdom Viridiplantae; phylum Streptophyta; class Magnoliopsida; order Poales; family Poaceae; genus Eragrostis; species Eragrostis curvula. The sequence goes on along the minus strand of CM017444.1, from coordinate 6,578,204 downwards.
TGTTGTTTTTTTTATCAGATTCTTGAGCTTGTCGTGTTAATGCCGTTATGGTACTTAAATGCAATGATGTGTCAGAAGTGTGTTCTATTATGATACGTACATGGTACATCATATTTATTATTTTTATTTATGATAAAGTCATTTCGGCGGACATGTGCGTGGCGCACGTGCATTTTCACTAGTACTAGCTAGGTTGGCGGTTAAAAGTTGTTTCCTCCAGTTTTTAATTGATGACGCCATATTTAAGCTTAAAATTATACCAATTTCTATTATATATAAATTGTCTCAAATTTGCTGTCTAAATACATCTCAAGTGTGTACAATGATTCACACAAAACAAGGGTAAAATAACAAACTATTACTGAAAGTAAAGGCAAAGTCGCAAGGGCATTTTGGTCTCTTAACACCAAATTTAATACCGTTAAGTGGCTCTAACGGAGCAGGGGTGAACTTTGTGTTCGTTTTCAAAAATAGGGGTAAAATCACAAACCCTAAAAAGGAAGGATAAAATCTCAAAGAAGGCAAAGTAGGTGGTAGAAACGCAATAGCCTCAAATATATTTGATGGATGATGGGCACTTTCATCTCCCACTTCCACACGGATTGGCTGCTTGGCATGCTGAAATGGTGGGGAAACTGATTCGTAGTTCCTGAGGTCTCCGATTAAATCTGTTGACAGTGATTCAGAGAGTAAAAATCGAGTCACCGTCAGCAAAGTCAATAATCAACTAGTACTGCAACTACAACAGCTAAGAAAGCTGAATCATGTTGGAGATTCCCCGTCAATTCTGCAGCTGATGATAGCGACGAATTTTTTGAAAGATCATGATAGCGACGAATTCAGAGTCGGATTCTTCAGACGCGGCAAGATGGATTGTGAACTTTGACTCTAAATACGCCCCGAGTGTCTGTGAATTGCACATGCTGTCATGCACTCATGCATGACCTCGTCCCGCATCTGCACACCAGGAGACAGAACCAGATTAGAGTGGCAGTGATAAGTAAGACAGCAGGCCGGCAAATGTAAATAGATTATCCAAATGACATTTGACATGGTCCGAATTCCACAATGTGTCATGTGCCAGACTGCTACGTCCGACTAATCTAAGCATCTCTCTAAACCACTCTTCTTAAGACTTAAGGAATCCACCTGCACTCGGCCGTAACCTCCTAGTGAGGCCAAGGCCGGGAAGCTTTTTTTTACCATTATCTTAAAAAAAAAAAGAGAGAATCCATCTGCACACTGAATGGGTACTCGTTGTTAACCTTTTTTAAAAAAAAACTATGTCTTGATCTGAAGCTTCTATGAAGTTGCTTTTCTTTTTGTTCTTTGTTTTTAAACCGCCTTGCTAAGCCTCGTGGCAAGGGTCGTTGTTGTTGTGCCTGCTTTTCTCTTAATGAATTACGTGGAAAACACGTTCTAGGGAAAAAAAAAGCACTGGCTGAACAACTCAAGAACCTAATAAAAGACACAAAGTTTTCAGCAGCCGGACGCGCAATTTGGAAAGTGCACAACAACACGGTGCCGCTGGCAAGCACCGGCCAGCCATGGCCTCTTTCCTTCTCATTGTCGCAGTCGCCTCGCTTTGTGTTGCGGCAGTCGGCCAGGACGACAAGCTCATGCGGCCGTATTCGCCGTCCTGCTCGACGGCGGGCAACTCACTACCAGAAATCGGCTTTTTTACACAATGCCGAAAGATTTACCGAGTGTATTCTATCGGGCACTCCGCAAAAGTTGGCTTTGCTAAGTGCCCAAGCAAAAACACTCGGCAAAACATACACACTCGGCAAAAGTTGGCTTTGCCGAGTGCTCTACACAACCGGTACTCGGCAAAGGTGTCACGCACGGCAAATAACACTTCCGCCGAGTATCCGGGCAAGCCGACACTCGGCAAAAGTCCCAGGCCCACCCTAAGACCACTGACAGTGTCGGGTTGTTTACGGCGCTTGGACATTTGCCGAGTGATTTTGCTTGGGCACTCAGCAATTCTTTTTTTTTTCTTTACATTTTGGCAACCAATTTTTTTCCCTCACCCATATACTGTTCATAGTATATCATGTTGAATTTTTGTGAATTTCAGGATATATTTTCTAAATTTAGTTATTTATTTTTGTTTATTGTATTTTTTGGTGATGAGTGAAAATTGAACTACAAGTGACTCGAATAATGGAATCGAGATAATTAAAAAATGATATTGATGTTAATGAGTTGAACGCAATGGTGTATCCAGGAAATGAAATGAAATTTCATGAATTTTGTTCATGAAATATGATTTTCAGCTTGTCAACGATTTGTTTTAAAATTATAGAAAATAAAAATGTTGTCGGAAAATTTCGAGACTTGTTCGGATGTCATGGTATCATATGGGGATGTTGTGATAAATAGTAGAGGATGATTCGCGTAAGTTGTCTCATACATTGTTCACAAAACGAGGAATCTCCGAAGAGGCGACATAGAGTTTGAGATAGGTCATTAAGGTTTAGAGTGAAATGATTTTTCAAATATGATTTTGCATTCACACCTTTTTGTATAGACAATGGATCACCTAAAAGTGTCATTTCAAAATTTGGATATTTTTTGAACTTGTCTGAAATTTTTAATTTTTTTTAATATGACACGGTTTAATTTTTGCCGAGTGTATAAATGAATACACTCCTTGTTTGCCGGGTGCATGGCAGCCCCTGTCGGGCCAGCGACAAACCCCATCTGTATCAGAACAAGATGGCCCCTGCATGCTTCGACCTGTCTTGGCCACGATCGGCGACTGAGAAGGGCTCGTCTGGACGGGGAAGAGATATCCATTGAATCATTGATACGCAGCGCTTAGACGACGGTGCGGGCACACGCCACGCGCGCCGCGCGCGACGGCGCAGAAGAGCCAGGAGAGCGCGGCGCGAATCGGACAGGCGAGCGGGGTAAGGGTTGCTGCTTCATTTAGCGACCACCCTGGGAGCCGCTATCTGGGACAATCTGCATATGCCGTAATGCCACTTCCAAGGCAGTTATGAAACAGCAAGGTCGTTGTTGCATCCCAGCACTTTCTGGCATGATTTTTTACAATGGCCAAGCAATTTATGACGTTGCTAAATCGTACTCCCTCCGTCCTATTGGGCGTTGTGAGTTTGGTCAAAGTCAAACTTTATAAACTTTAACTCTAAATAGAAAAATATTTAAAAAAATTATAAAATATAATTTATATTCATAGATACACTATAAAAACAACTATCATAGTATGTAACTCCTTTTATCTAGAATATTTTACTTTTATAGATATTGTTAGTTAAAACTATCAAAAGATTGACTTTAACCTAACCCAGAACGTCTATATTTAAGGATGGAAGGAGTATGTGTAGCTAAGCAACCCAGTTTACGCAGTATGATCAGACAGATTAACTGCCTGCGATGCCGAGATACATGGTGCTGGATCATCTAGTGCTACCGGACCCAATGAAAGATGGAACAGAGCTGAGCAGGCTCACCGACGGCGTCCTCTCGGGAAGGCTCGGGAGTGACGCCTCGAACCGCAGCACGCTGACGGCCTGCCTGATGGACGGCCTGAGGCCCCGGTCATGGTGCGCGCACCAGAGTCCGACCACCAACATGCACTCCATCTCCCTGGCGTCAAACGCCCCGTTCAGCCGGGGGTCGGCCGCGTGAAGGACCATGCCTCGCTCGTACAGCTCCCAAACTCGCTGCGCCAGGTGGACGGCGGTGCCGTCCTGCAGAACCACGACGGGCCGCCGACCGGTGGCGACCTCGAGGAGGAGTACACCGAAGCTGTAGACGTCGGACGTTGTGCTGAAGCTACCCGTGGAGGTGCACTCCGGGTCCATGTACCCCGTGGTGCCGGCGAGGTCAGTCGTGTGCGAGCCCCGGCCGTGGTCGACCAGCCTCGCGAGGCCGAAGTCGCCGAGCTTGGCGTTGAAGGACGCGTCGAGCATCACGTTGCTGGGCTTGATGTCCCTGTGCACCACGCACTGCTCCCACTCCTGGTGCAGGTACAGGATTGCCGAGGCGGCTCCCAGCACGATTTCGTGCCGGACCGGCCATGGCAGGAGCGGCGGCGCGCCATCGTTGTGGGAGCTGTGGTGGAGGTGCGCGTCGAGGCTGCCGTTGGGCATGAGCTCGTAGATGAGGAGCAGCTCGCCGCCGCCGTGGCACCAGCCGATGAGCTGCACGAGGTTGCGGTGCCGGAGCCGGCTGATGATGCGCACCTCGGCGGCGTACTCCTTCCTCCCCTGCTTGGAGCCCTTGGACACCCGCTTGATGGCAACGGCAAGGTTATTCATCTCCTTCAGGAACCCTCTGTATACCGACCCGAACCCGCCTTCACCGAGCTTGTGCTCGTCAGAGAAGTTGTCTGTGGCTATTGCTAGCTCGCCGTAGCTGAACCGCTTCGGACCCATGCTTTTCTCGAACTCGTCCTCCATCTCCGGCTCGCCGTTGAAGAAGTCGCTACCCTCTTCCAGCTTTCGCTCCGCCGCCGCCGCCGTCGTTTGCAGCCGGACGCTCCTTCGCCGTCGCCGGCGCAGGAGGAGGCCGACAGCCAAGCCGAGAACGATGAAGAGCGTCGCGGAACCGGCGGCAGACAAGCCGATCTTCAATCCTGTGGAGACTGATGGGGAAGGCGGCGGCGGCGGCGGTGGCACTGCCGCCACTCGTGGCGGTAGTGGCGGTAGGGTGAGTTCGAAGGCGCCGGATTCGCCGATGTTGAACCTGAGGAAGCAGCTGTACCCTTTGATGGTCAGGCCGACGGCGTTGTTACGGTACTGGCCCCAGTCCCACAGCCTGTCGCTGTCGATGTATCTTGTGAGGCACGAGGTGCACTGTGCCGCCGTCAGGTCCCTTGTGCACTGCACCTGGCCATGCATCATCCCGCCCGCTGGTGCCGTGCCCCCGCCGTACGGCGCGCTCCCGTTCGCGAGGAGCAGCGGCGAGTCGGCGGCCGTCTTGGCGAGCTGGTTCATCAGCCCCCACCGCCCGTCGTCGAGGGCAGCGGACTCGTCAGTGCGGTCGATGGCGAGCGAGTGCGTGGTAAATGGCTCGCTGGTGTCGGCCATAGAGAAAAAGGGCTTGTCTGAGTACCGAAGCAGGCACGCGTTGTACGACGCGCTCACGTCGCGGTTGCCCGGGCATATCTTCGTGATCCCCGCCGGCGCGCTGGCGAGGCAGTACGCGCACTGCATCGCGTTGCTGTCGGCGTAGCACATGATGAGGCCGAACACCTTGTGGCGCCCCTTTCCGGCCACACCGGTGTAGAACCAGCCGTTGTCGCCGGCGGCCGCTGGCATCCTGGCGAGGAGATCGGCGAGGTTCCTCTGGTACAAGCTGCCGTCGGTGTAGTTGCCAGTTGTCGAGCAATTCGACAAGAGCGGCCGCAGGAGGCTGTCGCTCTGACCGACCGCCGTGCGGCAGAGCAACGTGAAGATGACGACGACGAGAAGGAGAAAGCGCGAGGCCATGGCCGCCGGCCGCCTGGCGACGCCGTAGCTCTTCGTTGTTTCACTTGAGATGCATGCTCTTTCTTGGTGTGTGGAAAAGCAGAATCTTCTTGTGTCCATTTTCAGATAAACAGACTAGGAGTCGGTTGGTATGAATGTGTGGTGACTCATTCGAAATCTTCGGAGCCGGAAACCGGAAGCGTTTGTTGAGAAGAACCCTTAGAAAATGGGAATTAGTTTGTACCTTTCCCGCTTAGATTATATCTTATGTGATAGACGACAGGCTTCGTGGTGTGTTGAACCGTATTCAATGTCGTTTGGTTAGTCCTCCGGGCACTAGCATTTTTTTTTCTTTGGGGTTAAGTCTATTAGTAACCTTCATCGCAAAAAAGAAAGTCTATCATTAACCTGCTCACATCTCTGTCGATTCAACGGTATGATGAAGGTGTGCTGTTTCCTATCAATTTCAGGCATAAGCTCAAGGCACGGACCGCTACATGCTCGCCCCCGACCGGCCGGTACGCACGGAGCGTGGAAATGCATCTTGTCGCCACAGCCGCTGGCTCCAGGGAATATATGGAAGGAGAGATGCTGCAGATGCACCATGTGCCTGAAGCCTAGCACAAGCTGAGGTGATTGTTTCAAGGTTGTCATGCTGTGCAAGACGGAAAGGAAGGTTCCATACATCAACTAGATCATCAACCTGTGCAATACTTGCATAGGCTAGCAATTAAAGCATAGTTTCCAATCTAGGCCACATGATTTTGATCCAATGGGATTTATTTAGATACCTGAACTTTTTTCTATATAAAAGTTCAAATTCCAAGCTTCACATCCCATAACTCCTAGCTTGGCCTACTAAGATTGGTATTATGAAATTCATCACTTATGTAATCACAAAAAAAATCATCACTTATGTATTAGTTCCATCAGATGCCCTTCATTTTTTTTAGATGCCTATTTTACTGATAATGTTATGCATCCTCATTCAAACCAGTCATATCACTAATGCAGGATACATAATACAGGTACCTATGTGATAATACTAAATGTTGAACACGTAGCATTTTCAGTAATTGCTTGGGCAATGTCTACTTTGCAAGCCATTTTCCAAATATATTATGTGATAATATCAGAATGTAAATAATGGACAAATAGTATAGGGGATATCATTTGAAGTAGGAGTATTTATATTAATAAAAGCTACATAACAGTTACCAAGGAGGCCGCATTTGGTGCAAATTAAACAGCATCAGAACTTCCTTTGATCCATTGCATCGAAGCTAGGGGTGGAAACGGATCGAATACGAATCAGATAGTGCCTTTCCCACATCCATATCCATATTTATAAACGAATATGGATACGAATACGAATGTTTTCGAATACGAATACGGATCGAATATTAAACGAATGCGAATACAAAAGCGAATGTCTCTATAATTCGGACGGATACGAATACATCTAATTTCTATGTTGCTAAGACAACTACTATACTTTTTCCTCTCTAAAGTATCTTTAATAGCATTATTTTACATGATCTACACTAGTTCATATCAAAATTGAATCAATTTTATAATATTTTTTATATAATATACATGTATATTTATGATATAGTAGCGGATACGAATACGAATGCGGATATGTCGAATATCTGATGTCAAAACCTCAAACCGTATCCACATCCATATTTTCTAATCGAATTCGAATACGAATTCGAATAGTGTAAAAATATTAATCGAATGGCAAGTTTCGTACCACATTTGCATTTCATCGGATACGAATATCGAATAATACAGATTATCCGCATCCACTTTCCACCCCTAATCGAAGCTTCCTTTCATCCACTTAGCCCATCTGAATAATAACCTGAACAGCAATGTAAAAAAGGACATGATACTTAATCCCATGCATAAATTGGTTTATAACTAAAGTAGCAGAATATCTTTCTAGAACATATTGCACTATTGCGTGAAGCAATTGGCATATATCAAGTAACCATGGATATGATCAACTCATAATATAGAGCAGAGAAATATGAAGTGTTTCACTCTTCACAATACAAAGAACCATAATATTTAACATTATGGCAAAAAACCTCATTCCAGTAATGAAAATGAAACAGGAAACACATTCAGTTCAATGAGTTGGGCAAAGCATATAAAGAAAAGTAGAGCAGTTAATTATCTTTGTAAATTCAAAATACATAGCAGTGTTTCCAGAGAAAAATGTTTCTCTCCATACACACACACAAAAAAAAAAGAGAGAAAGCTATAAAGCATTCGAGAATCTACTGAGATCTCTTCATTCCACAATGGCAAGAAAAGATTGTTATGACGAGATAGAAAGATTGTGGTCCTGTGTTACACAGAAAGCGCCAACAAATCAGAAAGAGATACAACACTTCGTGGCACATGAGAAGCTTACAAAGTTGGTCAACATACCATACCCCGCTCGGATCCCGGAAACCCCAGAAATAATCTTTCCCTTCACAAGAAAGGCTGCGAAATAAGCTAACGACCTTGCCGCTCGGAATGCCCCGGGATAGCCAAGACCTGGAATGGCTATACGACCTCAACAAGAGTAACCCAAGTGAAAATCCTTTTCAGTGGGGTAGGATTTTCTTTTGGATAACCTAAAAGCCTTAAGACCCAAAACCTTAGGCCAGCCATCCTCTGCTAAAGTGACCGACATCGAAGATCTTCAGAAGCAAGAAGCTCAATCATGTCCATCCGCAGTTCGAAGTCCACCCACCTTGAAGAAAATCTGTTATCGAAGCTCGCGACGTCAAGAAGCCTGCGACGAAATTTTGGAGGTTACAACCGCCAAACAAGAAGACACAAGAGGAGTTCTACGCCACCCAGAAGACCATTTGAATCTCGAGGACGAGATTCCTTTTAAGTGGGGTAGATCTGTAACACCCCTACTTTTGGAGCCAAAAAGAAAAGAAGAAAAGAAAAATAAAAAGGAATAAAAATCACTCCAAATTAAAAATTTTGTCCAACTTCTCACCTTGAAATGAATTTTCAAAACAAAATTCACTAAATAAATCAAACTTAGTTTGAATATGAAAATTTTTGAAATATAAAACTTGTGCTCAAGTGGTTGCTTTCATTTAAATAATGTACTAAAAGTTTGAAGTTTTTGAATTTACAACAAATAAAATCAAAGTAGGATTAAATCCCAAGTTGATTTTCAAATTTTTGAATTTTAAACTTGCATAAAACTTCACCATATGCATTTCTGTGTTTTATTTGATTTGTTTCGAGTGTTTGATCAATCTTTGTTTTGTTTGAATTTGAAATTCCTTCAAATTCAAATTCCAGAAAAAGATGAACCATTTTTCCTTTTCCTTTCTCCCTTCGGGCCGAAACCTTTCCTCCTTCTTTTCCCCGGCCCAGCCCGCTCGCCTTTCTTTTTCTTTTCCTCAGCAGTGGGCTGCACCCCCCCTTCTCGGCCCAGCACACCCACCAGCCCGCTCCTCCCTCCTCTCTGGCTGACGCGTGGGACCGCGCTGTCAGCGTCTCCTTCGTCCTCCTCCGACCCGTCCGTCCGACGCGACGCCGCCTCGTGAAATCCGCGCCGCCCATCCCCGACTGCCGGGCGACGCCGTGGCCGCTACTCCACCGCTGCCTTGGCGCCCCCGTCATCTCTGCCTACAAATGGACCGAGACCCCCTTCTCTCCCGCGCCCATGAACTCTCTCTCCCTCCTCTCCTCTTCTTCCCCTCTCTTCTTCCTCCGGCGAGCCCCTCCGGCCGCCATGGGTGCTCCCCCTCCTCTTTATCTCCCTCACCAAGCCTCCCCGAGCCCTGAGCCACCCCGGCATGCCCTCGGCTCTCACAGCCGCATCCCGTCCAAGGAGATCGACGACGAGCTCCTCGTCGCCGTCCCCTTCCCCAGCTCTGGCCACCTCCCGGCCTCCTCCGACTTCGCTGAGCACGAGGTGAAGATCCCCTCACTCTCCTCTCTCTTCCGCGCCCTCTCTTTCCCCACTTCCCCGCATGCGCACCTCTTTCCCCTCGCTCACCGGAGCGCCGCCCGTCTCCGGCGACCCGTCGCCTCCGCTCCGATGGCCGTCGTCGTCGACATGTGCGCCTCCCGGCTCCGCCATCGCCCTCCCGTCCTCCGCGACGAGGTCCCATGTCTCCCCGTCCACCCTAGCCGCCGGCGGCAAGGCTTCCGGTGAGCCGCCGCCGCGCGCACGCGTCCCGGTCCACGGTGGACCGGTGGATCGCCGCTCATCTCCGGTCCATGGACCCCGTGGACCCAGTCCACCGGGTTATCGATTTATTTTAAATCATTTCCCACCTTTATTGCGTCAGCACCACGCAATAAACAATTTCCAATACAAAAATAATTCCCAAAATCCTGAAAATCCCCAGTCCTGTACATTTTGCAGATAAGCCCTCAAGCTTTTCTGTAATTATGTTTAGGTCCTGCCTTTTTACAGAAAAGTCCTCTGTAATTACAGATGAGCCCCCAGAACTTTAAATATGCATATCTTTTCAACCATAGCTCCGTTTTAGGCAATTCTTGGGCCCACGCGTTCGTAGAAACGCGAGGTATCTCATGGTACTATTCTTGGAGCACCATCTTTGACCTAGACACCATCAATGACCCAAAACCCTCTCACCTAATATATCTTTTCCCGGCAGTTATGCGATTTCTCACACGTCGCAACTACTATTCACCTAAACCAAACCAATCCTATGACGCTAGTTATCTAGTACCCTCCACATCACCACATACACCCCGCTTCATTTTCATATCACCTATTCACTCATTCACTCGCTAGCTTTAAACCTAACGATCTTTTATGTCGTTTCACTTCAAAATCTAATAACCTCCTTCCATCTCGAACTCAACTCCAAACCTTATCAATTCATCATCCTCTTTTATAAGTGCCCATTTATTGGATCTTATTGGAGTTATTCATTCATTGTTATCTTAATTGTCAGTTGTCTTTATTTGATCTTGGTATTTTATCTGCAGTCGTGCATTCATGTCATACATGCTCACGTACACGTACCATCGTTGTGCGTCCGACGCATGACGACCAAACTTAATCGATAATAGTTTAGTTTTAGTAATTAATCAATCTAATAAGTAATTAATAGCTAAGTCATCATTAGTTAACGATATAAGGTATAGGAGCCCTAAGCTGACACACTTTGTATTTCGTACACGTGTTGCATGAACCTATATATAGGTTACTACCTGTATGAAGGCTAGTGCCACGAATGTACGAAGAACATGTACACACGCTATCCCCGTCACTTCATACACTCATGCTCTTTTTTTTGTGTTTAGCATCTCTCATTTACACCAAAAGCCCTAGTGCTCAATGCATCACCCCTAATGGCTTTCATAAGATAACAAGACTTTGTTAAAGTAAAACTGGATGCATCATCCGTGTGTTGAGTCTTTTGTTCTTCATTGGCTTTCTATTGATTTTATTGGAGTTAATTGGATCTTATTCGGCTCTTTTCGCTCTTTATTTTCTTTTGCGGTAGTTTATTTATACGTAGTGTTTTATGCGTTAAATTACGCGAGATTCGAGGAAGAGCCAGAAGACTTCAAAGGCTCGTTGAGGAATCCAAACTCAAGGATCAAATCAGAAGATTCCAATCTCAAGAATACGACTTGAAGATTAGGAAAGCGATTATCAGGCAAGCCCTAACTTCCCTTTTGATCATGTTGATTCTATGATTGCAAAATAATCCTATCTAGAGCCTGTTTTTAAATAAACATGCATGGCATTTAAAGGTGATTTAAATGCTAGAATGTCCTAAGTATTATTTGATTGCCATGCCTTGATCTTGATTATCCTGATTCCTTGTTAACCATAGGAACCAACATCATTAAATTACTTAATGATATGTTGGATTGCTTTGCCGCTTAGGACTTTCACCATATGTTTAATTAATCTTGCTCACATGATTTTCGTGTAAAATGCGTGTGTCTTGATGGTGTGTGTAAATGTGAAAAGTGGGTGGTTTAATGATAAGTGCAACCCTAGTGGGGAATATTTTGGCGGGACCAGGCGAGGTAGTCCTCAGTGGGGAGGCTATTTCTGGGACGTCTTTCCTCGTGAGGATTGGCTATTGAAGATGCCTGGTTCGGTCGTATAAGGACCGGTTCTTGTGCCGCCTTTGCCTAGCACCTTACGCACAGCCACAAGCCATGAATGGGCATGGAATTGGAACCACACCCTACTAGTACTCACCCGGTACCCCCCGGATGCAGGAGATTGCAACGGAATTCCAGGAGATGACTCGTTCGTTGGTGGGTGTTCGAAATCTGGCATTTATGAATCTGGCCATCTTATTGAATTGTGAAGCCCCTGGTGATGTCCGTGGGGGATGCCGTGGTGGTACCAAGTAGGTACGGAACCTTTAGTGGGACAGTCCAAACTATGACGATAGGGCGGACTGGACCACCTTGTGGGGAAATTTGTGCACCCTCGGCCGAGGTTATGAATCTTTCTGGATAGCCGTGTTCCACGGTATTGGACAACGCGAAAGCATTGGCCACACTATGATTAGACTTTTCTGTGTGAGTTATCCTTGGCGTGTTTCTGGAAAACACCGGCGTGGAGCCGTGCGCTGGTTTCCAGCCAGCATTAAAATTTGGGAACTGGCGGGATGGATTGCATCTCCCCCAGGGCCAACCAACCCCACTAAATATAATGACGATACCTAACTGTAGTTTGCGAACTGTTTTGGTTTCAAAAACCACCCTTGCACAAAATTGGCTTTCCGCCGATATGATAAACCTCAGCCTCATCCTTGTTTATACCCTTGCATATTTTTACCCCTTGTGTTAGGGTTTGCTGAGTACCTTATGTACTCACGCGTTTGCGATTGATGTTTTTAGTAGGAGAAGTCTTCGTAAGAGACGACGACGCCTTGGTTTTCGGTTCTGCTTCTCAAGTCTGCCTGTGGCTTGGGTCGTGCTTTCCGCTGTCTGTGTGTGCTTGCTTCGTCTTTATTTGACGGAAGGACTTGGATACTTCTGCATCCTTGTCGTACCGCCACTAAAGGCTCATTATATCAGGTACTATACCTTTTTACCTATTCGAAGTATGCTTGTGATTACCATATCTGTATTCCTGTGCGTATCAGCTACTGATCCAGGGACTGATACATGATGCACAGAGTACTCCAGTGATGGGGTACGACAGTCTCCAAGCTATGGGCCTCGGCAAGCCTTGGCCGCCTGCATTTGGCCCAGATAGAGGCTCCCAGGGTGGTCGCTGTTTCATTTAGCGACCACCCCGACTCGCCTGTCCATCCGCGGAGCGCTCTCTCCCCTCGCCTGCGCCGCCACGCTCGGCGTCGCCAGTGCCGCACCGTCGTCTAAGAGCTCTACGTGTCAAATGTATAGATGTTCCCCGTTCGTGAGGTGAGGCCTTCTTATCGATCGCTGGCGGTGGCCAAGACAGGTCGGTCGGTCAAAGCAGCGCGGCACGTCCCGTGCGATGACGTACGTACCTCCAGGTTGCATTATTGCCGGACGCCATGGCGGCGCCATCTCGTTCTGCTACAACAGACGAGGTTCGTGGTCGATGGAGAACGGCGAAGTCACCAGCTGGCCGGGGCTTGCAAGCTCTCGATCGCGCAGCTCATGCGAGTCCCTCGTTGCGCTGAGTTAACTTGGCTGGGCCGCTTGGGGCGCAGAAACAACGCGGACGTGTGGATTTTGGTCAGCTGGTGTCATTTGATCCAGAACAGCAAAACCCGAGCGTGTGAGGTCAGACAATACTAGCACCAGCAGCCGGCCACGGCCGCCAAGGTTTGCTTGAGTTTTCACGGTGGCGCGGCGCGGTGCGTTTTTTCTGCAACGGCGCCTGTGTAAGTGGATACCGGAAAACGCAAGTCCCCGACTTCGTTGTCGTTGGAGAAGGGTCGATGGATAGAGTAGCATCATGGCCAGAACTGTGTGCATGATGAGTTTTCTGCCGTCACTGCTGGAAAAAAAAATAATTCTGCCATCGAACATGCAGTCAGGCAAGTCAACACAGTTCTGAATAATTAACGCGTAGCAGGAAACGGCGTATGGCGGCGGATCAGATAGGGCGAAGCGTAGCAACACCATGAACAGCGGTGCCCTCCGTGCCACGGCAGCACCCCTGCCCGAGAGCTCCACGCTGATGAGGAAGGATCGGGGCCATCGGGCTGCAAGGACGCACCAGTGCGCGACGAACATATCACCACCCGTGCTGTACACCACATCGGCGCACCTTCCATTTTGGAGGAGATCGGTAAGGTGCTTTTGTAACACTGGCGGCAGCATGGGTGTTGCAGGCTCCACGTACAGCTTGTTGAAGACGACGACGTCACACATGATCATCATATGGCAGTCTTCATGAGCAGTGACCGGAACTAGATTTTCGTTGTTGTTGTTGTTGTTGTTGTTGTTGTTGTTGTGTGTGTGTGTGGGGTGGGGTGGGGTGGGGTGGGGTGGGGGGGGGGCTCAAGGTTTTCCGTTCCTAAAAAATTGACCATCCCTTCCATTCCTCAAAATTTGACCATCCCACAGATCAAAGGTATTCCGGTCCTCAAACTTTGACCATCGTAGGATTCATGATCGTCGAGGAATGTTACAAGCTCATCGTGATTGTTGCAGGAAGCCCTCTCCACGAGAAGACCAGTTTGTGATTGCACTTAACAAGGATCTCAGACCACTTCAAGACCACGTAGATCACGAGCATGCCAACGCAGCGATGGAGCGAATCTCGCCATACCCGAGGGCCATTTGCAAGACGAATGGCGTCATGATGTAGCACCAGACAGTAGCACAGTAATTCTCCTTTGCACCGAGCAAGCAACAAGGAAAGTGGTGGTGGGGATTTCACATAAAAAGCGCAAAGCAACTCACAGTGGTGCTTTCTACTACACCATCTTGTACAACTCCATTCAATCAACCAAACAAAAAATGTGCAGACTCATTTGAGCAACCGATGTCATCTCTCATTCAGGATCAACCCATCCATTGAACCATTCTATGCAGGATCAAAATATCAAATTGATTCGAGGAAACAAACACTACATAATTGTTTCTCTGGCTTTTTTTTTTTTTTTTTTTTTTTTTTTTGAGATGCCGCTACACTTTTGGTGCAAAAGAACCATTTTTTTTTTTGTCATTTCAGCAGGTAGTCCTCTCTCTCGTGCTGGACTGCGTGGTGCCAGTGCCAGTGCTGCTGGTCCCGCCCGTAGCAACCGAAGATGTGTAGTAGAAAGCATCAGGTGGCGGCATGAAGGTTGCCACCGGCATCCTCGGAGGGAGGCTCGGCAGCGGCTCCTCAGACCGCAGCACGTTGATGGCCTGCCTGATCGACGGTCTGAAACTCCGGTCAGGGTGCGCGCACCAAAGCCCGACGACCATCACCGTCTCCATCTCTTCGGCATGGAATTCTCCGTGCAGTCGGGTGTCGGCGGCGTCAAGAACGACTCCCCGGCCGTACGACTCCCACACCCACTGAACAAGGTGGGTCAGTTCTTTCCCGTTGGGCACCATTGGATGCCGGCCGCAAGCGATCTCCAGGAGCACGACGCCGAAACTGTACACGTCCGACTCGGCGTTGGCCCTGCCGTTGATCATGCACTCCAGGTCCATGTACCCCATGGTCCCGGCGAGCACTGTGGTGTGCGAGCCCCGGCCGTGGTCGACCAGCCTGGCCAGCCCGAAGTCTCCGAGCTTGGCGTTGAAGGCCGCGTCGAGCATCACGTTGCTGGGCTTGATGTCTCTGTGCACCACGCACTGTTCCCACTCTTCGTGCAGGTAGAGCAGCGCGGCCCCCAGCCCCAGCACGATCTCGCGCCGGCGCGGCCATGGCAGCGGCGGCGCGCCGATGCCGTGTAAGTGGGTGTCGAGACTGCCGTTGGGCATGAGCTCGTAGACGAGGAGCAGCTCGCCGCCGCCGTGGCACCAGCCGATGAGCCGCACGAGGTTGCGGTGCCGGAGCCGGCTAATGATCCGCACCTCGGCGGCGTACTCCTTCCCTGCTTCGACTCCTTAGACACCCGCTTGATGGCCACGGCAAGGTTCGTCTCCTTAAGTAGCCCTTGGTACACAGACCCGAACCCGCCTTCGCCGAGCTTGCGCTCGTCGGAGAAGTTGTCCGTGGCGGTGGCGAGCTCACCGTAGCGGAACCGTTTCGGCCCCGTGTCTTTCTCGAAGTCGTCCTCCATCTCTGACTCTTCGTCGAAGAAGTCGTCGCCCTCTTCCATCTCCCGCTCCGCCGGCGTCGTCTGCCGCTGGGCGCGCCTTCGTCGTCGCCGGTGCAGGAGGAGCCAGACCGCCAAGCCGAGAACGACCAGAAACACCGCGGAACCGCCAACCGACAAGCCGACCACTAATCTCGTGGAGACTGATGGGGACGGCGGCGGTGATGCCACTCGCAGCGGAAGGGTGACTACAAAGGAGCCGATGTTGTACCTGACGTAGCAGCTGTACCCCTTGATGGCACCGCCGGTGTTGTTGGGAAATTTATCCTGCAGCTTTGGCAATGTACGTGGTGAGGCATTTGGTGCACTCCTCCGCCATCAGATCCCTTGTGCACTGCGCCAGGCCCTGCATCGCGCCCGGCGGACCGCCGTACAGCGCGCTCTGGTTCGCCAGGAGCAGCGACGACTCGGCGGCCCTCTTGGTGAGCTGGTTCATGAGGCCCGACCGTGCGACGTCGAAGGCGGACTCGTCGATGCTGGCGTTGGCGTCCCAGTACACGTAGAACGCACTACGGGAAAGCCCGTATATGCCGAGTGCCTAGATGTTTGCCGAGTGCTTTCTGTCGGGCACTCGGCAAACAGATTTTTTGCCGAGTGCCGAGACGAAGACACTCGGCAAACAAGGGACACTCGGTACTACTCACGTTTGCCGAGTGCCCGCTGACACGGCACTCGGCAAACAAATAAAAACACTCGGCAGCTACCTGGGCCCTCGGCAAAATCAGGCACGTGCCACGCACGGGGAACAGGGGACGGCGCCGTCAACGTTTGCCGAGTGCCATGTGTCAGGCACTCGGCAAACTCATAGGTTTGCCGAGTGCTTGTCAGGAGCACTCGGCAAAATATTTTTTTTTAAACCGGTTTTGGTCTCTTTTTTTTTGGACATCAATATATGTATGCATGTTATTTCATGTCCAAATTTTGTATTTTTCTCTATTCATTTGTTATATTTAAGTAAATTATTTCATTTAAAGTATTTATTGAAGATAATTCAAATTCGAACTACAAGTGATTCAAATATTGAAACGTAGTTACTGAAAAAATGATATTCATGTTCTTGAGTCAAATGTGAGGCCGTAACCATGAAATCAACAGAAAAATCGGGCATCTTTTACATAATATATGAAGTTGAACCATGGGGTCAAATAGTATTTTATTTTTATAAAACTCAAACAAAGTCTAAAAATTACGAGACTTATCCTGGTATCATGAAATCATACGTGGAGGTTATGATAAATTATAGAAAAAGTTTCGCAAAAGTTATCACGTACATTGTTTACATACCGAAGTATCCTCGAAGAAGATCAATAAACTTATGAAGTGATTGTATAGATTTCGAACCAAAACGACGGTCACAATATGGTTTGACCTTAAATCTTTTATATATAGATAACAGATGATATGAAATGTATCCTGCCAAAATTTGGCTATTTTTTGAATTTGTTTGGAATTTCTATTTTTTTTTTAACTTCAGATGGGAAATGTTTGCCAAGAGTCTTAGCATTGGCTCTCGGCAAAAATTTTTTGCCGTGTGCTTTCGGTTTGCCGAGTGTCCTAGATCGGGCACTCGGCAAACCTTTTGGATAAGGTACATCGGCGCCCTAGCTTTCTTCTTTCTCTTTCTTCTCTCTTTGTTCAACCCCGCGCCGCCGCCGCCTCTCTTTCAACCCCGCGCCGCCTCGCCGACGCCGCTGGCTCCCCCGTCGTCGGCCTGAAGCGCGCCCCACCCCGTCCCCCGCCCCCGCCTCCGCCCCTCCGCCTCCCCCGCGCCGACGACGCGGGGCGCCGCGGCTTGACGTCGCTGCCTCCCCCATCGTCGTCCCCCTCCCCGAGCCGCCCCCGCTGTTGCCCCTCCGCCTCCCCCGCGCCACGGACGACGTGGGTCGCCGCGGGCAGACGCCGGCGCCTCCCCCGACGTCTCCACCCGGCTCCCCCGACCCCGACGGCCCTCGACGCCGACACCCGGCTCCTGCTCGGGCCCTCGACGCCGACCTCCCCCCGACGTCCACCTTCCTCGTCGTCGGCGACGGCGAGGGGCCCCTGACCCCGACGGCCGCCTCCCTTGACGCCAGCCTTCCCCGACGCCACTGCCGTCGACGTCCAGGAAGGTGAGCTCTTCTTCTAAATTTTTTTTTTCATTTTTTTGAATAATGAAATGCTACTTTGTTGCGATAATGAAAGGATAAAATTGAATGCAAATTTGTATGCGAATTTCAATTGCTTTGTATGTTAGTGACCACAAAATTTGAATTGCTTTGGATGCAAAGGTTAGATTAAATTGAAAGTGAAAATTGATTGAATTACTTTTATGCAAAAATCGATTGAATTGCTTTTATGCAAAAATTACGGTGTATGCAAATGTTGAATGAAAAGATTGATGAAATACTTCCATTTATTTGTTAACGATGCATTTCACCAAGTGTGGAATGAAATGGAAAATATGAGTAATGGTGGATGCTTTGTCATAAATTGGATGTGGTATCCGGTCATTGTGCCGTTGATTTATTGGATGTGGTTGCCGGCCATCGCGCCGTTGTTTCCTTACAGGTTTTGGGAACCTCACTGTACAGGGGAGGTGCTGTCGAAATTTTGAATTGACGGCTTTATGTTTCGTTCTTTGCAGGATAGGAGAGGCTTTTCCACCGTCTTCCACTCGTCACTTTGCGGGACAGCAAGGTGAGACTTAAAAGCCCCCCCCCCCCCCCCCTTCCATTTCTGTTTGTAGGTAACGTGTAACCTAGTTAGGCGTCTCCCGTTCGAAATAGATACAGTTGGAGATATGCCCGAGGGTTGCATATCTATGACCGTATCTATTTCGAATTGTCCACGTTTCTTGGACAGCCCGAGGATGCGTAGATGGGGCTAGTTTCCATTGTCTATTCCGGTTTGAGACAGAGTTTCGGCCGCGCCTCCCTGTTGTTCTCCGGATACACAATCTCCCTCGCAGGACGTGTATTTGGAGAACAGCGGGGAGGTGCTGCCGAAATTCTGTCTCGGACCGGAGTAGACCTTGGAAACTAGCCCCATCTACGCATTGTCGGGTGGGATTAGGACCTATCTTCACCTATTAGACATTGTATGCATCGTGTAGATACCAATGAATTTTAAATTGCTCCGTCATATGATAGAAGATGGATGACCGTGCGTGGATGTACACGGGCCGTCCAAGGAAGGGTTCTGAAACAAGCGAATGGGTTGACAAGACCCTTGCTTTCTTGAAACAAGCATTTGCCAATGTCAGCAAAGGTGGAAAGACTTGGTGTCCCTGCAGCCGTTGCAGCAACACAAGGGAGCAGACGGAGGAGGAGATGGGGTTGCATCTTGGTAACTATGGATTTACGCCAGGCTATACCCGGTGGGTCTACCATGGTGAAGCCCATAGATTGAGGGGGGAGGTCGTGAGACAACGCGTCGATGATTGTGATGCTGATGGCGGGGTGGAGGACATGTTACAGGACTATCAGGAAGCCCAGTTCCGTGAACAACCTAGGGGGGAGGAAGAGGAGCCAGAGGAGTCCGCAAAGCGCTTCTATGACATGTTTGAAGCATCACAGAAACCTCTTCACGGGCATACCAGGGTTTCAAAACTGGATGCCATTGCACGTCTAATGGCCGTGAAGTCCCAGTTTAGCTTGAGTCGGAACGCGTTCGATGTTATGTTGACAGTTGTTGCCAGCCTGCTTCCGGAAAGTCACATTCTACCAATGAGCATGTATGAGGCACAGAAAGTGCTTAGTGCACTTAAGATGCCATATGAGCAGATACATGCTTGTCCGAAAGGATGCGTCTTATTCAGGAAACAGCATGCAGAAGCAAAATACTGTCCAAAGTGTGGGTCCTCTAGGTTCATGGAGGTAGACGCGGGTGATGGGCAAAAAAGGCAGCTCACGGTACCCGTGAAGATCCTAAGGTACCTTCCGTTCTTACCGAGGATCCAACGGCTGTATATGACCGAGGAATCCGCGAAACAGATGACATGGCACAAACATGGAGTTCGATACAAGGCCGATAAGCTTGTACATCCATCCGATGGTGAAGCATGGCAACGATTCGATAACATTCATCACATCAAAGCTCGGGAGGCTCGTAATGTACGTGTGGCCCTGGCAACAGATGGGTTCAATCCATATGGCATGGGGGCTGCCCCGTACAGTTGTTGGCCCGTGTTCGTTATACCCCTCAATCTCCCTCCAGGCGTCATCTTTCAACGACAGAACATTTTCTTGTCGTTGATAATTCCTGAAAACCCGGGGAGTAATATGTCTGTTTATATGGAGCCTCTGATTGATGATTTGGAACGTGCTTGGGAGGAAGGGGTATGGACATACGATAAAGCTACAAAGACAAACTTCAGAATGTATGTTTGGTACTTCTACTCTCTGCATGACATGCCGGCGTATGGTTGTTTCTGTGGCTGGGGCGTTCACTCAAAGTTTCCTTGCCCGGTATGCAAGCATCTAAATAGAAACTAATCATTGTCTTGATCACTTGTGCAGGGGCTGGGAGACGATCGTTCCGGGTGACCACGAACGTATTCCTGCCGGCATCCTCGGCCTTTTGTGCAGGAGACACTTTCCTGGCATGGTGCCACTGAGCGACGGGGGGCAGGAGCCGGCCTTGACGTGGGCCCACTACAAACGCGTCGCTGATGTCCCAGACGAGGATGGGAGAGACTTTCGCACCGTGGCGGACCGGGTAGTTGGAGAGCTGTGGGTAAGTCTTGTTTACATTGAATTGGTCAATACATCTCGTTCATTGGATATTCTTCAAATAATGAAAGTATACATCGCGTCAATGTGCAGGATTTTTTCAGGGTCGAGCCAGAATGGAGGGACCGTGCGGTGCGTCAGGCGTACGATGCATGTCCTAAACTCATTACGGACATGCATTACGAGGCGCGCGTCCAGGCCGTGAGGACCTACTACGCCAAAAAACTTGGTAGGAAGATTGAGAAAAAGGCGGCTCGGACCATATGGCTGGCTGCAGAACAATACATGCAGGTAATTTGACATTCTCATGTTTTCTATACTTGATTAAGTACGATTAATTTGTTATTCTCATAGTTTCACAATAACTAACATCTAACTTGGTCAAATGACGTGTAGGTGATTCCGTGGTGGTGCGCCTCTCACAGGGACTGCTGGGAGTACTTTGTGAGTAGGTGGTGCGACCCCGAGTGGCAGAAGACGCACGAAGCTTGCCGGCAGCGGCGTTTGAAGATGCCTGGTCCAGCACACCATCAAGGCAACCGTACCCTTGACGAGTACGCGACTAGATGGGTACGCGAATTCATTTCGTTGTTTGTAACGCTCAATTTTGCATAATTTCTAATCATCTTTCTGTTTTCTTTGCAGTCGCGGGCGCATGAGGGCCGAGAGTGCCCCCCGTTGATGGCTTGGGCAATGGCCCACAAGGGCAAGGCGACGTCGATCGAGGTCGACTACAACCCGGAGGACCCCCCCCCCGAGGCGTACAGCAACCCCACCGTCCACACTCGCCTCAGTCAGTACACCGAGATGGGTAGGGAGAAACACGGGCCAGAGTGGAACCCGAGCACCGAGGACCTTGATGGAGAGATCATCATGAGGGTGGGTGGAGGTAAGAAGCATGGCCGGTACTGGATTGGGGACAGCACACTGGACACGGCCTCTACTCCCACCCTCTCTCAGATCCGAGCGAGGAGCTCGTCCTCAGCCCCGCCCATACGCCCACGGCCAAGCGCTGCACAGATTCAGTTTGACCAAGCCCAGGTTATTTCTGTTCTATTCGTCGTTTCGTTGGATTTGAGACATATATTTGCTTTGCATTGTAACATTGGGATGACATGTTGTAGGCCCAATTACGGGAGGAGATGGAGGCGAAGCTGCAGGCACAGGATGCGAAGTACCAGGCACAGCTGATGGAACAGCAGGCGAGGTACGATGCGAGGCTGCAGGAACAGCAAGCAAAGATGCAGGAGGACTTGCAGCGGCAAATGCAGTTCATGTTTCACCAGTGGCACAGTGGTGGGATGCAACCGCCGCCACTACCTCTTCCTCCTGTCGGCACTTCGAGTCCGAGTCAGGGCACTCCGGTGAGTCTATCTAAATCCTTGTAGTTTCATTTCTAACTTTCAATTATAATCTCGAATGCTTCAGCTTGTATGCTTCTATCTGAAATCTTGTGTTAATTATGTAATATCTTCTTCTTGCAGAATATATCCGCTGGATCCAACAATCAGCCGGTTTCCCCTCCCGCTGCTTGGTCACCGTTCCCTCCTTATCCTCGCCCTCCTCCGATGTAGGTTGTAGTTGTATTTGTACTTCAATTGCATGAACCAACTAGTTGTGGACGTCAACTTGAACCATTTCATGAACTTGTGCTTGTGGACGTCAAGTTGAACCATTTCTATGTGTATTTAGAGACAAATATGTGTTTGTGATGGATTTCAATGTGTTTGTGGTGATTTTAATGTGTTTGTGATGATATATATGTGTATGTGATGATGGTGAGCATGTATGTATGATTTGGTGTGATTTTGGTCCAGGTTGCAGTGATTTTAAACATTTTATTGCATTCTGAATTTTTTTTTTGCCGAGTGCCTCAGAAGTTTGCCGAGTGCCAAAACTGAGGCACTCGGCACATGTGCCATTCTTTGCCGAGTGCCAGAGGCCAGGCACTCGGCAAACATTTCTTGTTTGCCGAGTGCCAGAGGCCAGACACTCGGCAAACAAAAACAGTTTGCCGAGTGCCAGGCCTCTGGCACTCGGCAAACAAGAAATGTTTGCCGAGTGCCTGGCCTCTGGCACTCGGCAAACAAGGAAAGTTTGCCGAGTGTTTTCCGTCAAGCACTCGGCAAACCCTTTTGACGGCCGTTTCTCTCCGTCTCGTTACTTTATTTTGCCGAGTGCCTTTTTGACACTCGGCAAAATCTTTGCCGAGTGCCCGACAAAAAGCACTCGGCAAATCCGGCTTTGCCGAGAGCTGTTTGCCGTCTGGTGTTTGCCGAGTGCAACACTCGGCAAACTCTTTGCCGAGTGTAAAAGCTGCTTTGCCGAGTGCCTCTAGCACTCGGCAAACTCCAGGTTTCCTGTAGTGACGCCTCGCTGAGGTCGGCCACGGAGAAGAAGGGCGTGTCGGAGTAGCGGAGCAGGCACGCGTCGTATGCTGCGCTTACTCTCCGGCTGCCCGGGCATATCTTCGTGATCCCCGCCGGCCCGCGGTCGAGGCAGTCCAGGCACTGCATCGCGTTGCGGTCGGTGTAGCACATGATGAGGCCGAACACCTGGTCGGCTCCCGCCGCCCCTGCGCTGCCCATGTAGAACCAGCCGTTGTCGCGGGCCTCCACGGGGAGCGCGGCGAGGAGCTGGTCCAGGTTCTTCTTGAACTGGCTCCCAACGGTGTAGTTGTCCGCCGTCGAGCACGACGGCCAGTGCGGATGCAGGAGATTGTCGTCCTGAGCCGCTGGCGCCTGACTAACCGCCGTACGGCAGAGCGACGCGACGATGAGGAGAAGGAGAAGGCGTGAGGCCATGGCCGAAGCCGGCCGGCCGGCGACGCTGTTGCGAGTCTTCGCTGTTTGTCTGCTAGTACCCTCTTTCTCCATCTGTCTTACTCTGACGCCGTTGCTCTGCTCATGATTTTGCATCCGGCTGGTGAGGAATTTTATAGTGTCAGGCAGGTTTCGAATTGTTCCATGCCAGCACTAGGGGTGTAAATTTGTGCCCCATAGGCGCACCACCAACCCTCTTTAATTAGTTCAACCCGACTTCTTATGTCATAGCTGTGACGCTTCGTGGTGCATTGGACCGTATCCAATGTCGTTTGGACAGTCCTCTGGCACCAGCTTCTTTGTTTCTCTTTTTGGATTACTATAAGTCTATCAGTAACCTTCATCGCAAAAAAAGAGAAAGTCTATCATTAACCTGCTCACTCACATCGCTATCGCTTGAACGGTATGGTGATTGTGTGCAGTTTCCTAGTATCAATTTCAAGCAAAAGCATGATGACGGAGTATTCAAATTTCTGTCCGAAGCTCACGGCACAGACCCGGCGACGCACGGAGCGTGGAAATGCATCTTATCGCCCCAGTCGCTGGCTCCATGGAATGGAAGGAGAGGTGCACCATTTGCCTGAAGCCTGGCACAAGCTGAGGTGAACGTTTCAACGTTGTAACAATGTTGTGCGAGGCGCAAAGGAATGTTCCATTCTCCGCCGTCTTCCCGGTTCTGGTGGACAATTCTTACCTACTCTTGTCCTGTCACTGTCGCTTTAGCCCCATGAAGGTGGATGACCCCTTTCTTGGTGTGTAGAGCCATGCCAGAGAAATACAATGATAGACTTTCTTGGTGGATGACCATGAAGGTGGATGCCAGAGAAATAACCTCTTTCTTGGTGGATGACCTCTTTCTTGGTGTGTATTCTGACAGAACCCGGTTTTGACTCTGTCACCGTCTTTAGCTGCAAAATTGACCTGGAGCCGTCCCAACTCTCAAACATGAGGCAATTTTTATGGGCCGTTTGTAACAGTCAACGCTTTGTATGTCTTGGTGTGATCATTGTCAGCGGAATTGATCAGAGACTCCCGTCACGATCGGTCGCTCGTGCATTATGAAAGCAACCATTTCAGCTCTACTTGTAGTAGACAATGTTTCCACTGACAGTGACTCGAAAACAATGGCTTGTTTTCTTGTTTCCTTCTTTTTCTTGTTGTAGGCCTTTGGGTCTCTTGTATGACTTGTATTCTTTTACTTCTTAATGAAATAGTGCTCTGTACGTTCTCGAAAAAAAAAAATGCTCCACCATTCGAGCATGCCCAAGCATCCAATCCGTGACGTCAAAATATGAGTTTGTGACTGTGTGCTGCGTTTGCAACTTTTTTTCTTTTTATTCGTTCTGTAGTTGCAATTTCCTAGAGGGAAAACTGCAATTTCTCTCTCCTTTCCCAGTCAGTCCCCCCCTGCTTCTCGCGATCTTCACCCCTCTTCAAGTTCCCTCCGGATTAGCATGTGCAGGATCATTAGCGCGCTGTTCTCCCTGTTTGAGCACACGAAGCTAGAACCTGAGAGACAACGCGACCACGTCCTGTTCTTTCGCCGCTATTCCGTTGCACACACGCGGCGGGCGCGATTGGGATGCCAGTCGAGCATGAAGGTAGTGGCGGACCCATGATTCCGTCTAAGATTGGGCCAAAGCTAAACCGTATATAAACTATCCATGTATAGGCCACACAATGAGAAATTGTGCAAATGAACCATGGTGCAAAATGGCACTGATGTATAAGTTAATTGGAAACTCAGAATGTTGGAAATGACAAACAATCAAGATCGAAAATCAACAGTCTGTAAGGATTTGGAACGTTGCTACCTGGTGCACACCACGGCGAAGGCGAATCGTCATGATTATCACTTCAGCGGTCCTGGGCAGGGGCGCAGTGCGCAGGAAGCAGGCGATCAGGCGAAGGAGAGAGGAGAGGGATCGAAGGCGAAACGACCCTAGCGCTTGAGCGATCGCGAATAGCCGGCGGCGTATGTATCTGTTTGCAACTGGCGGCAGTTTGCCTGACTTGACCTGGGCCTGGTTTTAAGAGACTCGGGCAGGCCTTGGTTCCGAGAGGCCCGCCGCAGAAAGGGAGCTCCAACAACGAACAGAGGCTCGCGAAGCGGGTCGAGACCGGTTCGTGGAGGCTTTACAATCCCGATTCCGGCCGGTGCGGCGTTTCGTCGAAGAAAGACGCGGCTGTTGTTTGCAGGACGGACGCCGTCGTCGGCGCCGCGCCGTGATGGTCGTTTCGCAGAATGGCTCGAGAAAAAGCCGGGAGAGCTCTTTCATTTGTGGCCTCCTGGGAGTCGCTAACTGGGCCAACCGCCGCCCATGTTTTGGGGAGGCCCATAACTTGGAGACCCAGCACAAGACTTTATCCATGGCCCGACGGCCGGTCTCCTGCCCTCCGGTGCCCATCGAGGGATTCGCGGCACCGAGCACGGCGGCGGCGGCCGCCGCCGCGAATCGGGTGGCGATGTTGGCCTCATGAGCCGTCTCCGGCAACAGCTATTATTGTTTCCGCATTTCTACTACCCAGAGTTTATTCGGCAATGACGAAGCTGGTAGCCTGGTACAGTGTCGTCTTTTCCTTCGCCAATGATCGCCTCGAGCAGTAAGACACTAAGAGCTTCCCCATCCTCAAGAGCTAGCTCTTAGCAAAGTTTAGAGAATGAAATATGAACCCCACAATATATTATTCTCTTCTAAAAGCTAGCAGCTAGCTCTTAGCTGACTCTACCTTTGGGGAAGCTCTAAGAGGACATTCTTGTATTCATTCAGGTTTTTAATTCAGGATCGAACATGTAACAACCGATCATTTCTTCAGGGATACGCAGCAGGACAGGAGCCGGCTGCGGCGGTAGGCTGACCTCGAATGCGCCGCTCCTGCACCCCTCCTCATTCACTGTGCCGCCGTCAGGTCCGTCATCAGGTCCCTTTGCACTGCGCCAGCCCGTACACCTCCTCCGACCTGTTGTTCTTCCCCACGTACGGCGCCCTCCCGTTCGCCGGCAGCAGCAGCGGCGCGTCGGCGGTCAGGTAAGTCAACAGTTCTGAATAACGCGTTGCAGGAAACGGCATGTGGCGGCGCATCAGGTGGGGCGAGGCGTAGCAACACCCTGAACGGCGGTGCACCCCTGCCCGAGAGCTCTGCGCTGATGACGAAGGATCGGGCTGCAAGCCTGCAACGACGCACTAGTGCGCGACGAACATCTTGCCACCCGTGCTGTACACCGCATCGGCGCCCCTTTCATTTAGGAGGTCCTGATCGGCAAGGTGCTTTTGTAGCACTGGCAGCGGCATGAGGAATGCAGCCTCCATGTACAACTTGTTGAAGAGGAAGACGTCACACATGATCAATGGTTGGAACTAGATTTTTTTTTTTTTTGGGGGGGGGGGGGGGGGGGGGGGCGGGCATGGCCCCCTCAAGGTTTCTCTGGCACTGCTCATGTACGCCCTCATCCTTCAGTGGAGCAATTCTACGCACCAAGACACAGATCATTCATCACCATCTGAATGATAATCGGGTTAAAGCGACAGTAACAAGAGTAGGCCATAGCGTAACAACCTTGACATTGGAGCTCCCTCTCATCTTGTGTTAGGCTTTAGGAAAATGGTGCATTCCTCTTTCCATTCCATGGAGCCAATGCCTGTGGCGACAAGATGCATGTGAGCTGCATGTCCACGCTGCTGACTGGCGACCATGTTGCAGCTGGTGTCGCCAGCTTTGGACTGAAATTCGAATAGCCCACCATCACGGGTTTTTTTTTTCCTGAAATTGATGGGAAACTGCACACACCGTCACCATCCCGTTCAAGCGACAGCAATATGAGCAGGTTAATGATAGACTTCATCTAAACCAAAAAAAAACAAAGAAGCTAGTGCCAAGGAAGACTATCCAAATGACATTTGATACGGTCCAAAGCACCACGAAGCGTGTCTGTCACACAGTAGGATATAATCCAAGCAGAAAAGGTAGCCTAATTTTCTAAGGGCTCTTCTCAACAACGCTTCTTTCCCGTTGCTGGCTCTGAACTCTGAAGACTTTGAACGACACATCCATATCAACTCTTATCAATCTGAAACTGGCCTCAAGGAAATTCTGCTTCCCTACACCAAGAAAGAGTAGTATCTCTAGTGCAGGAATGGAACAACTCAAAACCTGACGGACACTAAATTTCTTCATCAGCCATCTGCAAAATCAGGAAGAGAAGCAGGAGCAGCAAAATAAGTAAAGATCGAGTCACCGTCAGCAGAAGTTATAAATTGACTGCAACCACAGCTGATATAGCTGAACCTTGTTGGAGAACCCTGCATCTGGTGATAGCGACGAAGTCAGCGTCGGAATTTTCTGACGCGGCGAGACGGGTCGTGAATTTTGACTCTGAATACGACCTGTGTTTCCGCTAATTGCTCGCGCATGATCTCGTCTTCTGCATCTGCACATCACGAGGCAGAAACGGCATTACAGAGACAGTGACAGGACCAGGCGCAGTAGACTCGATCCGGGACAAAAGCAGGCCGGCAAATGCGGGTTGTTTATCCAAATGACATTTGACACGGTCCAAATCCCCCGACTTTCATCTGCTAGACTGCGACTTCACACATATTCCAAGGAGAAGAGTACTCCAATAGGTTAGCCGTGTGGTAACTTTCTAAACCCTTTCGTTAAAAAAAAAAAATTAAAAAAAAAAAAAATTCTAAACCACTCTTCTGATGAATAAATATGCTTCCTAAAGGGAACCTGAAGTCTGCCGGAACTTCTCCCCTCCACTGTTCTCCGAATGGGTCGTCTACTTACAAACCAAGTATATGTTAACATTTTTCTCTTGATCTGAAGCTGCTCTGAAGAAATGTCTGCACTTACACATCAGCACAGGTTGACAGATGCCAGGACAGATGCCAAGTCCTCCCAGAACTGAAGACCTACCTGACACTAAAACTCGCAGCAACCGGCCGCGCAGTTTGGAAAGGGCAACTGCACGAAGAAGGGTTGCAAAGAAAGAGGGCGATTAGGGCGTGTTCGTTTCATTTAGGACTAAAGTTAGTTCAAAGTTTTTGCTATTTAAAGATATTAAATAAAGTATAATTACAAAAAATTTTGCAGAAACCTAGGCTACTTTGCGAGACGAATCTAATGAGGGTAATTAAGCTGTGATTAGGCGATGGTTACTGTAGCATCACTGTAGTAAAACATAGCTTAATTAGGCTCGTTAGATTCGTCTCGTAAATTAGCACCCATCTGTAAAAAGGTTTTATAATTAAACTTTATTTAATACCCTTAAATAACAAGATTCTCTGGACTAAACTTTAGGACTAAAGGAAACGAACACGCCCGAAACGGCGTCGCTAGCCGGCCGCCGGCGGCCATGGCTTCCCGCCTTCTCCTTGTCTTCTCCGTCACCATGTTCCTCTTCTGCGCGACAGCGGCTGGCCAGGGCGACAAGAAGCTCCCGCTGCCATTCGCGCCCTCCTGCTCCACAACCGGCAACTACACCGACGGCAGCCAGTTCAAGAAAAACTTGGACCAGCTCCTCGCCAGGATGCCCGCGGCCGCCGGCGACAACGGCTGGTTCTACAACGGCACGGCGGGAACGGGAGGCGACGGCGGCGCCGACACGGTGTACGGCCTCATCATGTGCTACGCCGACCGCAACGCGACGCAGTGTCTGGACTGCCTCGCCGGCGCGCCCGCCGGGATTACCACGGTGTGCCCCGGCAGCCGGAACGTGAGCGCGGCGTACGACGCGTGCGTGCTCCGCTACTCCGACACGCCCTTCTTCTCCGTGGCCGACCCCAGCGAGGCGTTCTACGTGTACTGGCCCGCTGACGCCGGCATCGACGAGAACGCGCTCGACGACGCGCGGTCGCGGTTGATGAACCAGCTCGCCAAGACGGCCGCCGACTCGCCGCTGCTCGTCGCGAACGGGAGCGGGGCGTACGGCGGCGCGCCGGACGCGATGCAGGGCCTGGCGCAGTGCACGAGGGACCTGACGGCCGGGCAGTGCACGTGGTGCCTCACCACGTACATCGCCAAGCTGCGGGGCCTGTTCCCGAACAACACCGGCGGCCAGATCAAAGGGTACAGCTGCTTCGTCAGGTACAACATCGGCGCCTTCGAGGTCACCCTACCACCGCGAGTGGCATCGCCGCCGGCGCCGGGGCCGCCTTCTCCATCTGTCTCCACAGGATTAGTGATCGGCTTGTCCGCCGCCGGCTCGGCGACGTTCTTGCTCCTTCTCGGCGTGTTGGTCTGCTTCCTCCTGCGCCGGCGGCGACGACGAAGGCGCGCCCGGCACCAGACGACGACGGCGGAGCGGGAGATGGAAGAGGGCGACGACTTCTTCGACGGCGAGGCGGAGATGGAGGAGGAGGACGAGTTCGAGAGAGGCACGGGGCCGAAGCGGTTCCGCTACGGCGAGCTCGCCGCGGCCACGGACAACTTCTCCGACGAGCGCAAGCTCGGCGAAGGCGGGTTCGGAGCCGTGTACCGCGGGTTTCCTCAAGGAGACGAATAACAACCTCGCCGTCGCCATCAAGCGGGTGTCCAAGGGATCGAAGCAGGGGAGGAAGGAGTACGCCGCCGAGGTGCGCATCATCAGCCGGCTCCGGCACCGCAACCTGGTGCAGCTCATCGGCTGGTGCCACCGTGGCAACGACGACCTCAGTGGCGGAGCTGGACGAGAAACTCAGGGGGGGCCAATCGACGTCTCCTACGGCGTCTTCCGCCGTGCTAACCCGTTGCCGTTGAGCTTCACCCACCCCCCCCCCCCCCTCCCCACCCCCCGCCACGCTGATCTGTCACCGTCAAGCTCTTCCACCGCCTGCGAAGCAACACCCCGTCGCCTCCGTCGTCTCTCCTACTTCTCCTAAACAACTCTTTTAGGTCCGGCGGTCATGAGAGGCCTCAATCTCCCAACCCTGACAAACTCTCAATCCTAACCTCGCCGCAGAATCGAAACAATTAAGAATTACATATTTTATTTTAAGCAAACAAAAACAAGAATTAGGATAAGAAGGGCACTAACATTTGTATCAATTGTTCCAAATAAATTGATATTTGGGGACGAATTAATTGATCGATTTGGTAACGGCGATATGTAGAATTGGAGTCAAACAGACGAGTAGTAGCAAATTAATCGTTGGATGGATCAGGAGACAACCACAAAGGAAAAAAGAAAAAAAAAAGGAAAAAGAAACGCTACAGCTATCCACGAAAAAAAGGAAAACAAAATCGATTTCAGCTAGCAGGCCCAAACACAAAGTCGGCTCTTCTTTCTTGCTAGTGTTAGTGGCCCATTGGCCCAATACCCCTTCAGCTCTTCTTCAACCTCTGGACAGAGTCTTTTTCTTGGCAGCCATGGCCATGGCGTGCTGCAGAGAGGGCGACGGAGCTCTAGGGGAGGAAGGGGCAGGGGGTACTTGGCGCCAAGGTTTGATAGGACGGCTTCCCCACCTTTCTCTATTAGAAGATCGGACTCCGCACCTTCAATTGCTTGCAAATCTGGGCTAAAATATGTCTGATGAGGAGTACATCCTTTGAGAAATTTCAGAAGTTAGGGGGGGCCATGGCCCCTGCCGGCCCCCCCCCCCCCCCCAGCTCCGCCACTGGACGACCTTCTCCTTGTTTACGAGCTCATGCCCAACGGCAGCCTCGATGCCCACCTCCACCACGGCGGCGACTCTCTACCGCTGCCGTGGCCTCGCCGGCACGAGATCGTGCTGGGGCTGGGGTCCGCGCTGCTGTACCTACACCAGGAGTGGGAGCAGTGCGTGGTGCACAGGGACATGAAGCCGAGCAACGTCATGCTCGACGCGTCCTTCAACGCCAAGCTCGGCGACTTCGGGCTGGCAAGGCTGGTCGACCACGGCCGGGGCGCGCACACCACCGTGCTCGCTGGCACCATGGGGTACATGGACCCGGAGTGCATGGTCACAGGCAAAGCCAACGCCGAGTCAGACGTGTACAGCTTCGGCGTCGTGCTCCTCGAGATCGCCTGCGGCCGGCGGCCGATGGTGCCGCTGCCACACGGGGAGGACGTGGTCCACCTCGTGCAGTGGGTGTGGGAGTCCTACTACGGCAGAGGCGCCGTCCTAGACGCCGCCGATGAGCGGCTGGACGGGGAATTTGATGCGTCGGAGATGGAGACGGTGATGGTCGTCGGGCTCTGGTGCGCGCACCCTGACCAAAGCCTGAGGCCATCGATCAGGCAGGCTGTGAATGTGCTGCGGTCAGAAGCGCCACTGCCTAGCCTTCCTCCGAGGATGCCGGTGGCGACCTTCATGCCACCGCCTGATGCTTTCTACTACACATCTTCAGTTGCAACGGGCGGGACTAGCAGCACCGGCACTGGCACCACGCAGTCCTCCAGTACGACAGAGACTTCCACCCTGCTGAAATGACAGAAACAATGGTAGTTTTGCACCAGACTAGCGTAGCTAATATTGGTTTTGAGTGTAAATACAGGACGGAGGAACGCTTCCGGATCTAGATAGCAGAAATGATAGCACACAACCACAGAAAACAAAATATGACTATTAACAATGGCACCAGATTTTTTTTCATCTCACTATTATTATTTTCCCACGATAAATGAGCCCTGGAAAAGGCGATTACAGGCTCTTCATCTATTATATATATAATTGAAGAGAAAACAGAGCCACCACGTTCGCTTTAAAATGCTAGAAATTCCCACGTTAATCCGAGAAAATAAGAAGGGAAAATTACCCACCACTGCCATTATGAAACAATTAGTCACAAAACCCACTACAAATATTTATAAAAAAGCTAAATTCGTAATAATAGAAAATAGCCAAAAAATACCCTCGCACAAATTTCTAAATTACCCACCATGCCATTTAAAGTAAAAAAAAATAAATTCAAAATAATAAAAAATAGACAAAATTACCCTTCACAACTATTTCTAAATTACCCACCATGCCATTATGAGTAAAACAATCAACTAAATTCGGAACAATAAAAATAGCCAAAAATACCCATCATGACTATTTTTAAATTACCGACCATGCCAATATGAGTCCAAAAAATAAATTTTAATAATAAACAAATATCCAAAAATACCATCACGGCTATTTTTAAATTACCCACCATGCCAATATGAGTCCAAAAAATAAATTTTAATAATAAACAAATATCCAAAAATACCCCTAATTCCTATTTATAGTTTACCTACAATACCAATATGAGTCAAAAATAGCTAAATTTAGAATAATAAAAATAGAAAAAGATACATCTAATATCTATTTCTAGATTATTCACTTTTCAAAATTATATTAATATCTAAATCTATTTTAATATTCTACCTCAAGTAAATAAATAAAATTCAAATAAAAGTGAATATATTTTCTCTTTTAAATTGTTAGGAAACACACCTTAGAAAACCACATGAAAAAGATAAACAATATAATAATTTAAATCACATCCTTAGCTAAAACTTTACATGCAATGCACATTTTTTAAGAATCCAAAGTCTTTCATCACCGAGATATAATTTAGCTAAAACATGAGTTGCAATGCATTATTTTCTAAATATGTAATGCTTTAATGGTTAAACACTAACAATATTTATTGTCAATAAGTAAATAGGTAATAAACATGCATATGCGTGTGAATAAAAAAAGGAAACAAAGAAAATAATTAACAAAGTGTAAAGATCACTTTTAAGGTGACAATATTATATAACTTTATGATCATACACCCATAATTGTTAAAAATAATCCTAATATATAAACATATATGATGGTTAAGGTTTGGATGACCTTAAAAAACCATAACGATCTCTGAGGATGCACGTGAGTATAATCTATATGCTTACATAGTACCACGATAATCGTTGGCAGCGCTAAGTAGACATCTTTAATGTAAAGTCATAGATCTACGAAAAGCATATATACTTCGGTCTTCAAGGGAACATAAAGGTATGCGTAACCGTGAGTGACATCGAGCCACTGAGCCACGGTTACTATATGCTATACACCCATATGTGCACTTGAGTGCTGTGATTGATATTCAAACACAGAAACATCATGTGACAATACAATTAACAAACTATCTTAATGGTGATATGAAGAGACAAGTTAGATGTCGTGGATGGATTCATATTATAAAGCATGCAACAAGCAGTTAATATTCAATTATGTGCTTCACATCAACCGAAACAAAAGACAAAACTA
This sequence comes from Eragrostis curvula, assembly GCA_007726485.1. NCBI lineage: Eukaryota > Viridiplantae > Streptophyta > Magnoliopsida > Poales > Poaceae > Eragrostis > Eragrostis curvula. The sequence goes on along the minus strand of CM017444.1, from coordinate 6,544,819 downwards.
TCAAATTGAATATAAAAATAATTATAAAAGGCCCAAAATATTCAGCCAATGTATCCTTTAGCAAACATGCATTGTTGCAAAGAGCTTAAAAGTGCGAGAGATGAGTTATGTGAATCAAAGTTAAGAAGATCATCACTATAGGCTAATCTAAGGAAATTAATAGGTATTGTTTATTAATGTTGCATAACTTTTCCTAGAAGTATATTGCATAACTTTTATAATTAGTGTTGTGTCTTTGTTTCGTTGAAATCATGTTATGTGTCCTATTTTTAATAAAATAAAAAATAGAAGCATGTCCAAGATGAAAGAATGCTGATGGAAGAACAATTGATCAGAATAAGTGAGCATGATGAAACAAATTATGAAAAAAAAGGAGTTTTGTATTATTAAAATATGTTCAAACTATTATTAAATTATGATGAAACAAATTATGTTCCAACTCCTGCAATATAAAAATAATTTAAATAGTTTAATAAATCTAGCCGCGCAAATACGCGGGCAGCCATCCTAGTTCTTAGCATATAGACAATCGTTTCTGTTTCAACATTTACATCGAAAAGCCAAATGGCTTCGCTTCCCTGAACCTATACCAACCAGACACCTTCAGTTTTCTTTGCCTTTCTCCGCACGATCACAGTACAGGGGGAAGTACAATCGTTGGTCTCCATAAATTGCACAAGACATTAAGCTGCAGTAGCAACTGGAGTGTCTGGGTGGGCACCCCATTCAGTCCATGATCCATCATATACCGCGACATCAGTTTTGCCAAGGCGATGAAGGGCCTACAATGAGAGCATGGGTTATAGCTGAACCAATTAACATTCGGAAAGTGACACTCAAAAGAGTTCAAGTCCCATGTAATCTTACCAAGGCTAACACACATGCTGTCACACCAGTTCCGCAAGAGGTCACTAAGGGTTGACCAAGTGGTATACCTGACAGCAGATTAAACCAAAGCAATTACAAGATTTCACGAATTCAATTTATAAAACTTGGTTTTTGCAGGTCTACATGAGATGCCTTAAATGAATAGCAGCATCAGATAATAGAAAGTATATCACAGAACCTTTTACGGAACCTTACACTTTCAACAAATTCAACTTAAAGCCAACAAATAGGACCACATTTGTCTCATCCATAATCATACAAAAAGATCTAAGTTTTAGTAATTACAAGTAAGTTGTTTATAAATGGAAAACCTTCTCTGTGATCCAGTAATACCACACAATGTCCATGAAATTTCATATGGTAGCAATAACTACGGGTCAGTTTGGTTGTTTTGCCTGCCTAGCTCGTCTGGTCTGGCTCGGCAAGGCTAGGCTTGCCAGCGCCAATTTCTTGACGGCACAGACATCAAAGCAATGAGCAAAGCAACCAAACCTCTGTTTTCTTGCCCAGCCTGGCAGAGTAAGCTGCGACAAGATATCCAAACTGACCCTATGTCTTATACAACAAATTATTGGGCTACCCCACGGGACCTTGGGTCTGCGTGTCGGCCTGGCCGGGTCAGCAGGCCCAGCCCACTCCCCAGTGCCACCCCGTGCTCTGCCCCTGGCCTCCTGGGCCCACGGCCGGCCATGCACCTGCTCGAGCACCGGCCCAGGCGTACATGACGATGGCGCCCCTACAGTTCTCTGCGCCACCAGCTTCTCAGCAGTCCAGTGGGATCAGGCCTCCCTGATTGCGGTTTTATTACAATCCAACCCTTTTATTTCATTCTGCATCGTGTTATTTGTTTGCCCTCTCTTCTCTCAAAAAAAATGTTTGCCCTCTCGTGGTGAAAATATGAGTTGAGTCGCATAAACGGTTGATAATCATTCTTAAACTTTTGGTTTCTGTCGCATTGTTAGTCACATTTTGGCATGTTGCCAACACACGGGTATGTTGCTAGTAAACAAAAGTGTTTTAACTAAAACGTGCATCAAGGGGACCATGTAATCAGCTAGTCTGTGATAACCTGATGAGGCCAGCTTAACCAGTGGAGTGCGCGGTTATCCGATAATAACCTGATAGCCTGTGAGACTCGTCGTCTTCGATCGAAACTTACAGGGTGTCGGGTGTGTCAGAGCGTGAGTAGATACGCTTCATCTTTTTTCTCAAGCCACTCTGCGAAACAAACACCATCACGGCGCTGACGGCGGCGTCTGTCCTGCAGCAAACAACAGCCGGTCCTTTCTTCGACGAAACGACGCACCGGCCGGCAGGATCGGATGCACCAGCCGTCCATGTCTGGCCGCGACGTCCGCAGCCACCCGAGCATGTGGTTGAACGACCGGTTCTCCATCATCACGACCACCGCCTTCTTGGGCGCCCGTACGTCCACCGCGCGCCGGCGAGGTACAGGGTGATTGGCTGGCGCGGTTGGGGTGTAAAAGGTGCGCCCATGTGTAGCGCACGCTCGCTGGATTTGCTTAGTGTTCGAGAGTCACCGTCACTGAAAACATGCCTGCTACAGGTACAGCTGAAAAGGTTGCATTTGTCAGGCATGAACGACTGAGCGTGACGGGAGTCTCTGATCAAGTCGTCCCCTGACAATGAATCACACGTGTTGACTGTTACAACAGCCGAGAAAAGTCGCATCATGTTGGAGACGGCTTCAGGTCAATTCTGCAGCTGAAGATGGCGACAGAGTCAGAACCGGATTCTGTCAACCAGAAACCCAGACCAAGGCGTCAAAGCATTATTCCCTAACCACAATGGCCAAGCACCACAGGATGATCGTGGCGTACGCAATGGCAGGCGGGCCTCGTAGGCTTTGACTCTGACTATTACGCCCGGTATTTCTTTGGCACTGCTCATGTACCTACGCCCTCATCCAGCATCAGTGCATCTATTCTAGTCCGCACCATGACAGAGATCATCCACCACCATCTGAATTAGAACCGGGCTAAAGCGACAGTGACAGGAGTAGGTGATTTGGTCTCTCAGAAATCTGGCAGGACGGAGGGCAATGGAACGGAACCTTCTTTTCCATTTCGCCCAGCCATGACAACCTTGGAACGTCGTTGATCTGTCAGAGTTCTGAAATCCCATTCAGCTTGTGCTAGGCTTAAGGCAAATGGTACATTTCTCTTTCCATCCCCTGGAGTCAGTGGCTGTGGCGAGGCGACTGGACGCACTTCCAAGCTCCGTGCGTCTCCGGCCGGCCGGCGCCGGCGAGCATGTTGCGGCCGGTATCGTGAGCTTTGGACTGAAATTTGAAAAGTCCTCCATCATGCTTTTGCCTGAAATTGATAGGAAACTGCACACCGTCACCATACTGTTCAAGCGACAGCGATATGAGGAGGTTAACGATAGACTTTAATCCAAAAAAAGAAAAAGAAAAAAAAGAGAGACTAGTGCCAAGGAGGACTATCCAAATGACATTTGATACGGTCCAAAGCACCATGAAAAGGTACAGGCTAATTTTCTAAGGACTCTTCTCAACAAACGCTTCTTTCCAGTCGCTGAACTTTGAACGGGTCGTCGTCACACATCCATATTCCATACCAACTCTACTGATCTGAAACAGTACTCAAGAAAATTCTGCTTGTCGACACCAAGAAAGAGGATCCCATCCCAAGTGCAGGAATGGAACAACTAGAAACCCCACTAGAATTCTTCATCGGCCGGCTGGAAAATCAGGAAGGGAAGCGGGAGTCGTAAACACTTCTCCTAAGGGAAGGAAAATGGAGCAAGAGGGTACTAGCAGAGAAAAAGAGAAGAGCAACGGTGTCGCCGGCCGGCCGGCAGCCATGGCCTCACGCCTTCTCTTTCTCGTCGTCGTCGTCGTCACGTCGCTCTGCCGCACGGCGGTTGGTCAGAGCGACAAGCTCCTGCGGCCGGCCTGGCCGACGTGCTCGACGACGGGCAACTACACCGCCGGCAGCCAGTTCAAGAAGAACTTGGACCAGCTCCTCGCCGAGATGCCCGCGGCGGCCGGCGGCAACGGCTGGTTCTACAAGGGCAGCGCCGGGGCGGCGGGCAACGACCAGGTGTTCGGCCTCATCATGTGCTACGCGGACCGCAACGCGACGCAGTGCCTGGACTGCCTCGCCCGCGCGCCGGCGGGGATCACGCAGATATGCCCGGGCAGCCGGAACGTGAGCGCGGCGTACGACGTGTGCCTGCTCCGCTACTCCGACACGCCCTTCTTCTCCGAGGCGAACCCCAGCGAGGCGTTCTACGTGTACTGGGCCGCCGAAGCCGGCATCGACGAGAACGCCCTCGACGACGCGCGGTCGGGCCTGATGGACCAGCTCGCCAAGACGGCCGCCGACTCGCTGCTGCTCCTGGCGAACCGGAGCGCGCCGTACGGCGGCGCGCCGGACGCGATGCAAGGCCTGGCGCAGTGCACGAGGGACTTGACGGCGGGGCAGTGCACGTGGTGCCTCACCAAGTACAGCGGCAAGCTGCGGGAGGTGTTCCCCAACAACACCGGCGGCGCGATCAAGGGGTACAGCTGCTACGTCAGGTACAACATCGGCTCCTTTGAAGTCACCCTGCCGCCGCAAGTGGCGGCGGCGCCGCCTCTGCCGCCGCCGTCGTCGCCACCGCCGCCGCCTTCCCCATCAGTCTCCACTGGGTTAGTGGTCGGCTTGTCCGCCGCCGGTTCTGCGGCGTTCTTGGTCGTTCTCGGCTTGGCGGTCCGTTTTCTCCTGCGCCGACGACGAAGGCGCGCCCGGCGCCAAACGACGGCGGCGGGGCGGGAGATGGTAGAGGGCGACGACTTCTTCGACGGTGAGCCGGAGATGGAGGACGAGTTCGAGAAAGGCACGGGGCCGAAGAGGTTCCGCTACAGCGAGCTCGCAGCCGCCACGGACAACTTTTCCGACGAGCGCAAGCTCGGCGAAGGCGGGTTTGGAGCCGTGTACCGAGGGTTCCTCCAGGAGATGAACAACCTCGCCGTTGCCATCAAGCGGGTGTCCAAGGGCTCGAAGCAGGGGAGGAAGGAGTACGCCGCCGAGGTGCGAATCATCAGCCGGCTCCGGCACCGCAACCTTGTGCAGCTCATCGGCTGGTGCCACGGCGGCGGCCAGCTCCTCCTAGTCTACGAGCTCATGCCCAACGGCAGCCTCGATGCGCACCTCCACGGGGTCGGCGCGCCGCCGCTGCCATGGCCGCGCCGGCACGAGATCGTGCTGGGCATTGCATCGGCAATCCTGTACCTGCACCAGGATTGGGAGCAGTGCGTGGTGCACAGGGACATCAAGCCGAGTAACGTGATGCTCGACGCGTCCTTCAACGCCAAGCTCGGCGACTTCGGGCTGGCGAGGCTCGTCGACCACGGCAGGGGCGCGCACACCACCGTGCTAGCAGGCACGATGGGGTACATGGACCCGGAGTGCATGGTCACTGGCAAAGCCAACGCCGAGTCGGACGTGTACAGCTTTGGCGTCGTGCTCCTCGAGATCGCCTGCGGCCGGCGGCCGATGGTGCCCAACGGGGAGGAAGACGTGGTCCACCTTGTGCAGTGGCTGTGGGAGTCCTACTACGGCAGGGGCGCCATTCTTGAGGCCGCCGACGCGCGGCTGAACGGGGAGTTTGATGCGGCGGAGATGGAGACGGTGATGGTCGTGGGGCTCTGGTGCGCGCACCCTGACCGGAGCCTGAGGCCGTCGATCAGGCAGGCTGTGAATGTGCTAAGGTCGGAGGTGCCGCAGCCGAGCCTCCCTCCGAGGATGCCGGTGGCGACCTTCATGCCGCCGCCTGATGCTTTCTACTACACGTCTTCGGTTGCAACTGGCGGGACTAGCAGCACCGGCACTGGCACCACGCAGTCCAGCACGTCAGAGACGTCAACCCTGCTGAAATGACAAAAACAATAATGGTTCTTTTGAACCAGACTAGTGTAGCGGCAGATTGGTTTTGAGTGTAAATACATGACACAGGATTACTTTACTGATCTAGAGCACACGACCGCAGACAACAAAATATGACTATCAACAATGGCAGCAGATTTTTTTTCCGCCTCGCATCATCATTATTATTATTACTAGTAATCATAGATGTATAACTATTTCTTTGAAAAATTACAATATTATGAAAAACAATTATGGAAATATTTTAAATCATTTATGTTTATTGAAAATATAAACAAACTTATCCTTAAGTATTAGCAACATATCTAGTCAACAATAACTATGGCTCCTAGATATTATTAAATTGCTGGAGGTCTAATTAGTTAATACAATTATGTTTTTTGATTGAACTGGAGGGTTAATCATTTAGAAATTTCAAATCACCACATACAAAATTACAATATTTCCACACATATTGTGTCCCTTTCATACTTTTGAACCTAAACAACAACAGATAGAAATACTTGATCCCCCATTTGTCTTGACTTCTTCCTTATCCTTTCATTTCAACATAATATCTCCCTTTTATGTATGATACTCTCTTATCTACGTCTAACAAAACAATAACATCACATATAGTTACATTGCCCATTTGAAATCCCGACACATCAAATGGTTTCCTTTTGAGCCACTTATGAGCATTTGTGTTTTACTGATTTGAACATTTGCTGATAAAATGTAAATTTACAAAAAATTATGATATGTGAAATTATGTCAACAGTGGGGCTTTAAACAACCACAAACAACAAAACTATCTTCATTTATTTTAAATTTTAATCATCTTTATGACTTATCAGATGAAACTTTTGCTGCTATCTTATACTGATGGACCTCTCCCTCAAATCCAATAGAAAAATTTATGGATCTGATGAATGTCCAAGCAAGACGTTGGAATCCCCCATTAATACCCTTTGGTTCTTCAAAAAAAATTGAAACATTTATATATGCTAAGATTTTTATACATGTCTCATTAAACTTTCTTTTTTGTCAACGGTATGAAAGGGTGATTCTATAATAGTTTATGCGTGTGTGATTGATGTTTTTTCTTCACTTATGTCAACTTACCTGGCCGTCCGATCAAGAATCAACCACTTCTTGGCTCTGTCTGCGCCATAATAGCAGGGTACTCCAACTACCCTGGATATCTCTAAATCCTGGAAGCATACCGGCCACGTGATCTCTGCTTCTCACTTTCAATTCCGTGGAAAAAAACATTGACTGAAAAACAAGAAAAAACAGCCACCTCAAGAATCGAAACTATCCAATTAAAAGTCTTGTCCATGCAAGTATCGACGTGGTCATGCAAATATAGCCCTCCTTGCGGGGACGACTATCCTCTGGTGACCGCAACTTCTTATACTTCCGGTCGATTCATCCTTCTTAGACTACTCTTCCTTCTTTCTTCCTTCTTCCTCCTTTCTTCCTCCGCGCACCCAGCACCACCCGCCGCCGCGCCCCCGCTGCCCCTCGCGCAGCGCGCCGCCTCTGCCCCGCACGCCGCGCGCCTCCGCGGCGGGTTCCGTTCACCGGCCGAGCGACGACCACACCATTTGATCTCTTCATTCCTAACGCCGCTGTCTGCGCCGCCGCTCAGGAAGCTCCGCCTGAACAACCTGAACATTCCCGAGCCGCGCCTCGCTGCTCCTCGCGCCGGCAAGCTGTGCTGCCGAGTCGCTCGCCGCACTGCTCTGCCGCGTCGCCGACAGCCTCGAGCCGCTGTCCATGTAATCTAGAAAACCCACAAATGGACTTGCCGTGGCGCAAGGATTATTTTGCCCTCTTCAATTGCTGCTGCAGCAGACAAATTGCGGGAGCCCTGCTCTCCGCCGCCGCCGCCGACAGGGATGCCGTGCTTGCGAGCTCCAGTCGAGAAACAAAGTCCCCGTCCACACGTGCTGTGTTCTGTTGGTTCTCCAACGTGAACTAGTTTGAATGGATTTCAAATACTAGATCAATTCAGGTTGCCTTCAACTAGTATCGTGTTAACACTTAACACATGCCAAACCCATACCAGTGTTCTTCAAGTAGAATATCTGAACTACTTTTAGCTAGTAGTAACTCAAATAAAAGAAAAAAAAATAGTCAACATGAACGCATGATGGGTAAATTTAGAAAAATAATGAGTCATCAAAGGGAAAAAAATGAGTCAACATGAACGTGTGATGAATCATCTCAGAAAAATAACGTGTCATCAAGAAATAAAAATGAGTCAACATGAACGTATGATGAGTCATTTCAGAAAATAATGAGTCAACATGAACGAATAATGGGTCATCTCAGAAAAATAATGAATCACCAAAGGGGAAAAAATAAGTCGACATATCTCAGAAAAATAGTCAACATGAACGGGTGATGAGTCATCTCAAAAAAATAATGAGTCATTAAGAAGTCAAATGAGTCATCAAGAGAGAAAAATGAGTCATTAAGAAAAAAATGAGTCAACATGCATAGGTGATGAATCATCTCAGAAAAATAATGAGTCACCAAAAGGGAAAAAATGGGTCAACATGAACCTGTGATGAATCATTTCAAAAAAATAATGAGTCATCAAGAAATAAAAATAAGTCAAAATGAACGGGTGATGAGTCATCTAAAAAAATAATGAGTCATCAAGAAGTCAAATGAGTCATCAAGAGAGAAAAATGAGTCATTAAGAAAAAAAATGAGTCAACATGTATAGGTGATGAATCATCTCAGAAAAATAATGAGTCACCAAAGGGGAAAAAATGAGTCGACATAAACGTGTGATGAATCATCTCAAAAAAATAATGAGTCATCAAAAAATAAAAATGAGTCAACATGTACGGGTGATGAGTTATCTAAAAAAATAATGAGTCATCAAAAGTCAAATGAGTCACTAAGAGGAAAAAAATAAGTCAACATTAACGTGTGGTGTGTCATCTCAGAAAAATAATGAGTCATCAAGAAAAAAAGAGTCAACATGAAAATGTGATGAGTCATTTAAAAAAAATAAGTAAAAAAATAATAATCAATGTAAATAGATGATGAGTGATCTCAAAAACACACGGTGATGAATCATTGAGAAAAAATGATGAGTCATTATTTTTTTATTTTTTAAAAAGTTTCAAAACATAAACAAGTGGGGCCTAGTTTTAAAGATTTCGTCGAGAGGAACGCTACGGTGAAATCGGTTTTCCATTTGGATATCCAGTTTGCGATCTATTGAATTTTTTAGTTTGAGCAAACTTTGTCAAATAAGTGGGCCCCGCTGTCTGCGTTCGTTGATTTTTCTTGCCCGCCCCCGCGCAACGTCGTTGTCTGGTGCGAACGCAACCACTTTGCCCGCCCCGTGCAGTGTGAACACGACCAGAAATTGTCTGTTATGGATCGACCGGAAGGAAGTTTATTTTTGGTGACCGGAGTATAGACGCCCGCCTCCTTGCCATCTTATTATCTCTTCTTCATATATATTAAGATATTCCTAGTCATATTCCTTGGTTGATCTATTTTATGGCTCAAACCCTGACGGCTCAACGAATAATCGTAGACTGAATTAGTTATACCCTATTAGATGTCTTCTTTTTACTGGTTTTCTAGCTAGTCAGAACTACAGAAAAGAAATTGCCTTACCTAATCATGTAGTAATATCTGATCATGCTCCATCACGTTTTTCCCTCATACATCAGTTTCTTCTTTGTCAGAACTCCCTGCTGACGTGTTTGCTTCCAAATCTGCAATGTTTGATTTTGAATGGGCAAGCCATCTCTTCTTAGATGAACCTAGGTTTTATCCTGCAGGCCAACCATGATCTCTCGGTGTTAAAAATTAGCATGCATCTGATCCAACAACAAAGCTCGTGTTTCCCTCCCTGACCTTTACTCTCGTCCAGCCAAGCCTATACCGATGAGAGATCAGTTGGAAACTGACGTTGTCCTTTGCATCTGCTGGACCACACAATCATGGCACCTTGTAAAATTCTTCCGCCATCTTCAACGACAGCAAAATTTCCATGTAATGCAGAATAAAAAGATCCCTTCAAAGTCCATACTGTCGTTCTTTGCTTCAGTTCCCCATATATATTCGGATCACCACATTCTGCTACCGCCTCTCCCCATCACCATGAAACTGCAACTCGATCCTTCCACACAGATCTCTGCATCCCTGCAGCCCATGAGATTGGCCGGGTCATGTTCTACAATATCCTCCACGCGTTCTCCATGTATGAACTGAAACTTGACGATGGTGCCAACTGATATATGATGAGAAAGCCGGTGAGGAAAATAGACCGCGTCCTGCTTGCTAGCGTCAGGAAGGAGGACGACCTGGGCCTGCGAGACGATGAACAGTTTGATCTCGTTGGGGTTGATGGCGGCATGGTCTTGAGGCAACAATTCCTTTCTTGCACGATTCCTAGATTACGATCCACCTAGATTAGAAAATAGACCGCGTCCTGCTTGCTAGCGTCAGGAAGGAGGACGACCTGGGCCTGTGAGACGATGAACAGTTTGATCTTGTTGGGGTTGATGGCGGCATGGTCTTGAGGCAACAATTCCTTTCTTGCACGATTCCTAGATTACGATCCCATCTCATCTGTGGAATACGTGTCTCTTGATATTACGGGTATCAAAGATCTACCGGTCACAATTTGCTAAGCAAATAAACCAATGGTTAGATGTTTTGCTTTTTTCTGGTAATTTTTAGGATTTTTCACCGATTAATGTGAAGGCTTCAAAAAAAGCCTCCAGTTAGTAAATATAAGATTCCCACCACAAAGGAGCCTTGGAAGAGGCGATTACAGGCTCTTCATTCATAGTATATAGACAATCTTTCTGTTTACACATTTACACAAAAAGCCAAATGGCTTCACTTCCCTGAACATATGCCTACCAAACATCTTCAGTTTTCTTTGCCTATCTCCGCAGGGTTGCAGTACAGGGGAAGTACAATCGTTGGTCTTCCATAAACTGCACAGCGTATTAAGCAGATATGGCAACTGGAGTGTCAGGGTGGCACCCCATTCGGTCCATGATCCATCATATATTGCGACGTCAGTCTTGCCAAGGCGATGAAGGCCCTACAATGAGAGAAACCATTTACCATTTAGAAATTCAACCTAAGAGCTCCAAGTCCCGTGTATTCTTTACCAAGGCTAATACACATGCTGTCACACCAGTGCCGCAGGAGGTCACTAGGGGTTGATCTTGTTAAGTTATCGGCTGAACGACGGCACATAGATCTAGACGAATTAACAAAAGTAAAACTGGAATAGAGGAGACGAAATTTTTTATTGCGAAATTCTGGTATCAGATTACAGGGGGGTCTCCTCAACTATATATAAAGGTGGAACCCTAACTTCGTGTTGGGCCCAGATTCGATAAAGTCGCCCACATGGGCCAGGACTCCTTCTTCAAGAAGCTGGGCCTGGCCCAATAAGAGTTTTACAACACTCTCCTTTGGGCTATTTATCGTGATAAGTATGCCTAATAAAAACTCCTAAAAACCCAGTGGGAAAAATTGGAGAAAAGAGCACAAATTACCACCACTCATATTGCACACATTGCCTCGTTAAAAACCTTAATGAGAAAACTTCATGTGAAAAACTCATAAGGGAAAAAGAGTACAATGCTTTTAATCTTCATGATTAATGCTTATCAATCTGCATGACTGATATGAATTATCTTCGAGATAACTCATTTAATTCAGGAATGTGATGTACTTAGGGAAGTTCTCCCCCTGTTCCAAGCACTTCTCTAAGTCTTCTCATGCCAATACCTTTCCGACACTTTTCGAGAGTGCGGGAAGGTAATGCCTTTGTGAACATATCTGCAAGATTGTCACAAGATCGGACATGTGTTACTAAAATCTCTCCCTGCTCTTGCATTTCATGCGTGTGGAAGAATTTAGGTAACATATGATTTGTCCTAGTCGACTTTACATATCCCGATTGTACTTGTGCAATACAAGCTTTATTATCTTCATAGATAATTGTAGGGGATGGAGTATACGACACTCCACAAGTATTCATTATATGGCTTGTCATCCTCCTAAACCAGGCGCACTCCTTTGCAGCTTCAAATAATGCGATGATCTTTGAATAGTTTGTCGATGTAGCAACCAATGTTTGCTTCGTTGACTTCCAAGAAATTGCAGTTCCTCTATATAAAAACACATATCCCGTCTGAAATATTGATTTATGTGGATCGGACAAATATCCAGCATCGACATAACCCACAAGGGTTAGTTCTCCATTCTTCTTGAAAAATAATCCAAGGTCTTCAGTTCCTCTCAAATATAGGAGGATTTGCTTGATGCCATTCCAATGCCTTCGAGTTGGTGCTGAGCTATATCTTGCAAGTAGATTAACAGCAAAAGCTATGTCGGGCCTTGTATCATTCGCAAGGTACATCAAGGCTCCAATGGCACTGAGATATGGATATTGAGGTCCCAATAATTCCTCGTCTTCTTGCTTTGGTCTAAAAGGATCTTGATCTATATCAAGTGATCTCACCACCATAGGTGATCGGAGTGGATATGCTTCGTGCATATTAAATCTCTCTAATACCTTCTTGGTATAGTTTGATTGGTGCAAGAGTACACCTTCTGGAGTATGTTCAAGTTGCAAACCTAAACAATTTGTAGTCTTGCCCAAGTCTTTCATTTCAAATTCAGTCTTCAAGTATGAGCAAGTTTTTTCAATTTCATTGGTAGTACCAATGATGTTCAAGTCGTCAACATAAACAGAGATTATGCAAAAGCCTTTCTCTGATTTCTTTATGGATACACAAGGACAATCTTCATTCTTCACAAATCCCTTTTCCAAGAGAAATGTACTCAACTTGTTGTACCCCATTCTTCCTGATTGTTTCAAACCATATAGTGACTTCTGTAATTTGACACTATATAATTTATAGTCATCTTCATTTGGTACTTTAATACCTTCTGGAACTTTCATATAGATTTCTGTATCTAATGTTCCATATAGATATGCTATGACCACATCCATAAGTCGCATCTGCAAATTCATATTCACCGCCATTGAGATCAAATACCGGAATGTAATTCCATCCATTACGGGAGAGTAGGTTTCTTCGTAGTCAATGCTAGGTCTCTGCGTGAAACCTTGTGCTACGAGTCTCGCCTTATATCTAGTCACTTCATTTTGAGCGTTTCTTTTCCTGACAAACACCCATTTGTGACCCACTGGTTTAATGCCAGTTGGTGTAAGGTTTACACTACCAAACACTTCTTTTTTCTTCAGCGAGTTTAACTCTGCACAGATTGAATCTTTCCACTTTGGCCAATCAGGACGCTTCTTGTATTCTTTTATTGATTTTGGTTTAATTTCCAAATCAATTTGTGTTGCAATCGTTTCAGCAAAGTATATATCGACTTCAATTGTCTTTCTATTATATACCACTCCCGTCTCAACATAGTTCGTTGAGTTTTCATTTCCTTGATCCCCATTATCAATAGATATATTGAGGTTAGGAATTTCCGATATCCCCTCGTGAGATTCATGCACATTCTCACTTGGGTTTGATTTTTCAAGTCTCACCACTTCGTGTGGATCACTTTCACCTTCTTTGGTCTTCTTTTGAGTAGTTTGCTTAGGCTTCTTCTCCGTAGGACGTCTCCTAGGAGTTTTAGCTTGAGCTTGTACTCTAAGCTTCTTGGGTGCCCTTGTAACCAGTTCACTCCCCCTCTTCCTAGCATTCATTACTTTTATGGAAGAAGATTGGAATTCCATATATTCATCCTCTTCAAATGGGATTTCTATTCTTTTGGGAGCATTTACAGCCGGTATATGAGACTTCACAATGTCTCTTGTATTGGTGAAAGCTTCAGGCAATTCATTAGCAACTCTCTGCAAGTGGAGTATACTCGGAACTTCGAGTTCAGCTTCTTTAGTGCGAGGATCCATTCCAAGGATTCCTTTAGCATCCCAATCTATTTGCCAGCATTCTTATCTAGAGAGATACTTTCCTCCCCCTAATGCCGGGAAATGATCTTCATTGAAGATACAATCAGCGAACCTTGCCGTATACAAATCTCCCGTGGAGGGTTCTAAGCACTTGATTATGGACGGACTTTCATAGCCAATGTAAACTGCGAGTTTCCGTTGTGCGCCCATTGTAGTTCGCTGAGGTGGTGGAATTGGAATGTATACAGCACATCCAAACCTTCGTAGATGGGAAACATTTGGTATTCTACCACGCACCAATGCTAATGGTGATTCTTCATGTGTAGCAGATGGTCGTAATTGGATAAGTGCTGCTGCATGCAACACCGCATGCCCCTAACAAGAGGTAGGCAATAAGCAATTCTGTAACAATGGTCGAGCGATCAATTTGATCCTCTTGATTAATGATTCTGTGAGACCATTTTATGTATGCACGTGTGGTACGGAATGTTCCACTTTGATGCCCATACTCATACAGTAATCATCAAATACCTTCGAGGTAAATTCTCCAGCATTATCCATTCGAATGGATTTGATTCTATGATCTGGAAAATGTGTCTTCAATTGTATGATCTGGGTAGTCAATCGTGCAAATGCATGGTTTTTAGTAGATAATAGACATACATGGCTCCACTTCGAGGAAGCGTCTATTAACACCATGAAGTAGCGGAAAGGTCCTGATAAAGGACTAATTGGTCCGCATATATCACCTTGAATTCGTTCAAGGAATGGCATAAATTCTGCTTGAATCTTGAGTTGCGAGGGGCGAGTAATAAGCTTCCCTTTTGCACATGCAATGCACAAGAAATCTGCTTGATTTGGGAAATCTTTTGTCTTCAAATTATGCCCCGTTGCATTCTTCGTAATTCTCTGCATCATATTAAGGCCAGGATGACCAAGTCGGTCATGCCATAGTCTATATGCTTCTTGATTGGTAAAGATAGTCTTGAACGTAGCAAATTCTTTGTTTGGCTTAATGTACGTATAGTACAAGCCTTCTTTGACTGACGGACAACTTTCAATAATGATTTTCTTATTGCCTTCTTTATTGGTTATGATAAGACGTTCTTCACCTTCATCGTCATAGGTTTCTACGTGAAACCCATTTCTTCGGATATCCTTAAAGCTTACCAATGTCCGGGTTGAATTCGGATAAAGTAGAGCTTCTTGGATTGTTAATTGCGTACCATTTGGTAGGACAAATGTGGCCCTTCCTGTGCCAACAATCTTATTGTTATTGCTAATAACAGTAAGAATATTTCCAGTGTACTTTCAAAGCGTTTGGAAATAGCAAGTGTCCCTTAAAATGGTAGCAGTGGTGCAACTGTCTACGAGACAGAGCTCCTCTTCTATAGTCATTTTGCTCCACAATGCTGTAATACATAAGAAATGCATAAACAAAGAGAGTAATGAATGACAAATTCCACAAACTGATTTATTCAAAGCAAATGTCTTCTCTTCGAGAGATTACATAAACGAACTAATTCCTTCGAGGAATTTAAACTTATTTCACTCCTATTACAAATAGATACTAAATAATTCATAATAATCTTCCTGACTACGCAGAATCTCCATGCACATCTTCCTCATGATCAAGGAGATCATTGTCCAATTCCAGGTCAGAGGATTTGCTTGGTGATGCATGGCCCATTGGTGCCTTTGTTGTTGGCTGCATGCTTTCAACAAAGTTAGCCTCATACTGAGCGAGCTTCTTTTTGAGGTCTTTATACATGTCAACATACTTCTGTGGTGTTTCACATATTTTGGACCAATGACCATGCATACCACACCTATAGCAATCTTGATCCTGTTCACCATACGCTCCCCCTGAAGGTGTCTTCTTTGACTTCCCTTTTGCGTTCTTCTTTGAACCTTCAGGGGTGCATTTGGTGAAGCTTTGGGAGCACCTTTACCCTTATTATTCTTGTTCTTCTTCTCCTTATTGAAGGAGACGGCATTCGCTTCATGCGGTGCCAATGAGCCAGTAGGACGATTCTTATGATTCTCCATGATCAATTCGTCCTCCCCTGATCTTGCTGCAATGCATTGCTCAGGGTGACATAGGTTTCATAATTCTCCTTCTTGTACTGGCGGCTCACATGAGTGAACTTAGGGTGAAAGGTAGAGAGGGTCTTGTTGATAAGATCCTTTTGCGTAAGCTCTTTGCCACAAAGCTTCATGCGTGTGACAATCCCATAAAGCTTAGTGTTGTAATCCTCCACAGTCTTGTAGTCTTGGTAGCGTAGGTTTTGCCATTCACGCTCAACCTTGGGGTGTAAGACATTTTCAATCTGCTCAAAGCGTTTCTGCAATGAGTCCCACAAGACTTTTGGATCACGTTCCGTCATGTATTCACTTTTCAAAGTAGCACTTAAGTGGTGGCGCAAGAAATGCAAAGCCTGCGCCTTCTCCACATTTGTTGCGGCAGTGTCTCCCGCCTTAGGCAGAACAGTCTTCAAAAGATCTTTGCTGCTTAGGAGGATCTCCGCATCAAGTGCCCATTACAGGTAGTTGCTTCCATGAGGAGTCAAGACTTCAAAGTCTCTCTTCACGAGGTCAGACATCTGCATGATGTCAATGTGCAAGGATTAATTCATGTATCCAAGTAATAGAGAGCATAAGTATTACAAAAACTGCGTGTTTAAGTTATAATATTGGTGTTTCTATATAAAGACACCAAAAACTGGGGTGTTATATGCAAAAATAACACAATCCAGTGAATTTTCGGAGTATCCAAGTTAATTTTCGTAATTAACAGGATTTTCTCGTAATTTTCAGATATTCCAGGGATATTCTGGTAATTTCCAGATGTTCCGAGGATATTTTCATTATAATCTGATACTCCGAGGGCTTCTTCATAATTTTTAGAACTTTCTGAATAGCCCGAGGGCATCTTCGTAATTATCGGAAATTTCCGATGACGTTTTCTTGTTTTTCAGGAATGCGCGAGGACGTCTTCGAAATTTTGTGAGAACTCGAGGACTTTTTCGTAAAATTTCCGCTGGAGCATATATGGGCCGAAACCCTAGCTCTCACTTCACTTCTTCCCACTCTCTCCCACCAGCCGCCGCACTTCTCCTTCTTCTTTCTTCTTGCTGCTCCAGATCCGGTCCATGGGATAGGGAGGCCCGAGTCGAGCATGCCCGGTGGTGCCGTGGCTCGCCTGCGTGGCCGTCGCCGGCACTCCTTGGTGGCGGCGCGATGGCCGGGGGCTGTACCGGCGCGGCTGGGCGTTGCCGGAGCCTGGGGCCGGTCTGGTGCGGCTCGCCCCCGGCTGCTCGGCAGCTAGGCCGGGGCGCCATGGCTGGCTCGCCTGGAGCGGTGCGTGAGTAGATCCGGCGCGTGGCCGGGCCTGGCGGCGGCTCGGTGACCAGAGGCCGGGCCGGGCTTGCGCGGCGCTCGTGACCGGGGCCCGGGGTGCCGCGGCGTCTCGCCCTTGGCCCGCGGCGCGCCGCGCGTAGGCCGTGGGCCGTGGCGGCTTGCGGCTAGGCCGGGGTCGCCCTCGTCGCAGAGGCCGGGTCGCCTCGGCGCTCGCGCACCTGGTGCGGTGACGTTGGCCAGGCCCGGATCTGGTGCCGCGGTGGCCGGCGCCCCGTAGATCCGGCGCGTGGCGCGGTGGCGGGCCGGGCCGGGCCGGGCCGGGGCTCGTGGAACGCCTTATCTTTTTCAGATCTAGGGTTAGGGTTTTGAAACCCGAAGCCCTTTTGTTTGCTTCTGTTTGCATGGTGGATCTCGTCGGATTGTTGTGCTTGTATTCGGCGACTAGGGTTAGGGTTGGGAACCCGGTGCCCTCTTTGCTTCTGTTTTTGCATGTTGATCTTGTATTCGGCGACCTCGATCTGTAGATCTAGGGTTAGGGTTTGTAACCCGTGTTCCCTTTTTGCTTCTTGCGCGATCTGTACAGGGTCAGGTTACGAGGTACCCGCCTTGTAACAGATTGTTTTTGCGCGATCTGGATTTGCAACGGAATATATTGTGCAGATCCGATCTTGTTTGCGTGTTGGTCCGACGCAGTTTGCGCGGGGCACGAAGGCCTATGCGCAATCTACACGAGATTATCGTGCAGATCTGAGTTGTTGTTTTTGTCTTCGTGACGAATCTTCTCAGGCAGTACATTGATAGCCCGGAGGCAGTACATTGATAACCTTTCCTTTAACAGATCTTGGCTGCAACGAGTCAAGATAAACAAGCATACGAAAAACAACAAAACCGTATCGTAGCTCACCGATCTTCTAGGCGAATTTCTCGTAGAGCGTGCTGATAACGTGTTAAGTTATCGGCTGAACGACAGCACGTAGATCTAGACGAATTAACAAAAATAAAACCGGAATAGAGGAGACGAAATTCTTTATTGCGAAATTCTGGTGTCAGATTACAGGGGGTCTCCTCAACTATATATAAATGTGGAACCCTAACTTCGTGTTGAGCCCAGATTCAATAAAGTCGCCCACATGGGCCAGGACTCTTTCTTCTAGAAGCTGGGCCTGGCCCAATAAGAGTTTTACGACAGATCTTTAGTTGCGCTCGGGGATGTCAGGGGAGAGAAGATCACGAGAAGCAGAGGAAGGCACTGCGAAAGGGGAGAGAAATTGCGGTCTTCCCTTTAGGAAATAGCACAAAAAAAAAAGGGGGCCGCAGGGGGTGCGGCGATGTTTTCCACATCGCGAATGGGATACTTGGGCATCCTCAAACGGTGGAGCAATTTGTTTTTTTGTTTTTTTTCCAATGACAACGGGGAGGGATTTTTCAATACCCACCTGGTTTCCATTGATGGCAGCCAAGAACAGCTCGCAAGTTCATGAGTTTGTTTACAGGGCAAGGAAACAGTAACTGTGGCTACATATTTACACTAAAGAGGGAGCACCAGGATTCAGAGATATGTGCATCACAATGGGGTAAACGACATCGCCAAACTGTAGCTTCTTCCTTGCATGCCCGCAGCTGACTGTGGCTCATGTTTGAAGATGGCTTCGTTTTGGTGCGTCCAGATTTGCCAAAAAAACATGGTTAGAGAAAGCAGTTGTAGAGTTTGGCAGGGACAAGCTGGGCCTTGGCAGTTCCCATGGGCGCTGCACAGTTGTAGAATCATGGATCATCAAGTTCAGGGCGGCCCAGAAGGACTCTTCAGATGATAGGTTGTGGAGTCTCTGCAGCAGAGGAGCAGAGTTCACATAGTACAGCATCAAGCACAATTTTCTTGTACGTAGTAGACGACATCAGCAATTTTGGGCATTGCTGATGTTCTCTGAGTCACTGTCAGTGAAAACGTCGTCTGCTACAAGCCTACAAGTAGAGCATGAGCGGACCGAGCGTGACGGGAGTCTCTGATCAAGTCCGCTGACAATGGGTCATCAAGACATACAAAATGTAACTTCAAGTCAATTACCTCTGTACAAAACGCAGTGCATTTGTTATCACCAAAGGTTCTTTTTAAGACTAAAAATGTTCTGTTAACTTACCTAGGAGTAATCTTCGTCCAGTGCCACTAGAACGAAGTGTGGAGCACTGCCGGTACATGAAAATAAAACATCATCACTCGAGGTCTTTCTAGCACAAATATGGGCCGCAGAGTTTGCTCCTCGTCAACATGACGCAATTTTATATTTACTAATTGGAGGCTTCTTTCCATGTCTCCACGTTAATCGAAGAAAAATTCTAAAAATTACCACAAAAATGCAAAACATCTGTCCGTCAATTTGGATGTCTGGCAAATCACAACCATTGATCCCAATTACACAGGCCAACAAATCCTTCCCACAAAGCCCACCTTACCCTAGCCGCCGTCAACGATGCTGCTTCTGTTTCCAGGCGATCTCCTTGCTTCTTCCTCTCTGCCTCCCTTGATCTTCACTTCATGTCGTTCCTTATTCCTCAAGAATTTGACAGCAGCTATCTATTAGAACCGACACCATGAAGAAGAAGAGGGAGAAGCAAAGAACTGCCGCGAGTGCGCACGCCCGGATGTGATGAATACAATTGCCACCACCGATTCGATCTGCTGCCTGCATTGAAAAGCTTCCGTCCAGGCTTCCTCAAAGCGTTCGTTGCCTGCGCCATTCAAACGATGCAGACGGCGCCGATCGAGCCCAGGGTCTCTACGGTGGTCGACGTCCAAACGATGTAGAAGCCGATCGAGTCCAGGGTCTCTACGGTGATTGACGGCAACGACCTTGGCAGCTTGGCAACCGTAGCTACCGATCTACAGTGGTCTACTCGAAGAAACCGTAGCTTGGTATTATTAGTAATCTACTCGAAGGAAGCAGCGCCGGTGTCGTCGAGCAGCGCAGTCGCCGCCGTGGAGCTGCACGAGGCCTTGGCTGTGCTGACCTGCAGCTCCTCGGGCTCGGTCTCCGATCATCCGCGGCGCGAGCGACGTACGTCGGTTGAACTGTCGGGAAGACAGTTGATGCCGCCGCTTGCAGTTCACGCGCGTACTTCCGCCGGCGCCAAACGCCTTTGGCAATGCCGGCACTGCGAGAAAGAAAAGAATACGGCAGTACCGCGCGTTCTGTGGCAGACGGACATGCTGCAGAGGTACCGAGAATCTACAACGTCAAATTGGTGAATTGTATGATGCGAATTTCTGTTTGGGCAGGCATGTACACGGGATCAGGGTTCTGGCGGTGACCATCAGGACTGTCCCATCCCTGTACTTGGAGAAGGGTTCTGGTCGTGACCCCGCAATCGAAAGGTGCAGCGGCAAGGAAGATGTGGCTGCCATATTCAAGGCGCGAGGTTCAAGCCTTCCGATGCTGTGATGCAGATTCTGACTTATGCCCTCCTGCCCCTAATCTGATGCAGATCCTGATATTTTGTCTCTAATAATTTGTTGCTGTTAACAAGCAGGTCAAGCTAGGCAGGGGCAAGAGGTGCCAAGAAAATGCATGAAGAGGACAATAGAGAAAAATATAAACATCAAGAAGACATCGACCCCGCACTCTCGCCAAATGTACCGTCCAGGTCTTCTGGCACATTACGATTTTTCTTAATTGTTGAGACCGTACAATTGAGTATTTCTAATTCCTTTTCTGTTATTATCCATTCATGCATGCATCTGATGCGAATGTGATTTTTTTTTTCGTTTTTCACAAGCCACAAAGATACAATTACCTTTAGTTTCATAAAGAAAAAGGCAGAGACTAGATGTATGGGACCAACATAGACCAATTGTTAATGTTGCAGACTGTTTGATCATGTAACCTGATATAGTCAACCCAGTTTTTCTTCCAAGTGTATATATAGATGCTATGAAGAATCTCAAAAGAAGTAGGGGGCTCCCCTGCTGCTCGGTTCAAATAAAAAAAAGAATCTCGAAAGAAGCACATATGTCATACACGCTAGAGTGGAAGAAGTATACAATTATCCCAACTATCTGCTGGAAGAACTTGCATGTAAGGTCATATGTGGAGATCAGCATAAAGAGTAGACTTTTAGGCTCATGTCCTTAATTCGTTAGAACAGCTGCCTTGCTTGCCAAATAATGCCAATTAACTTCAAAGACTAATTATAGCTGGAAGGCTTATTGTAAGAGGGTCATTTTGTATGCATTCTGAGAAGAAATTACACTCGAGGAAGAGGACATCATGTTGAACTTGAATATCTAAGACGAAAGCATGGTGATCAAGTCGATTGCTGGAAGGCTAATTTTCTTAGATAGGTAACTTTTTATTTTAATGAATTTGATATGACTGTGGTTTGGTAAATCAAACATGGCTACTTTTCAATAGCACATCACTCGGGTGTCTACAAGAACATATATAAACTATTAGTTGTATTTATATGTACCTGATGCATCAACCTTGATCATATCCTTTTATTGACGTTTCTCCTTGGCATATGAAAACGATTTAGTCTGTATGGAGCATCATATTTTTTCTCAATTCCTACAACTGAGTTATTTCCTGAGAAGTTTCAATGGTATCTCAGTCAAATGAAGTTATGTGAATCATGGGTTTTGTCGTCACCCGATTGAACGGGATGTTCGGCAGATACTTGGATCGTGGAGCAACGTGGGTGGCGAGATCTATCTAAGAACACGCAGAGAGATTTATACTGGTTCAGGCCTCCCGAAGGATAAAAACCCTACGTCCAGTGCGAGTCTTTGTATAATGTTGCAACATTTGCGTTAGGGTTTCGCAAGGAGCCAGAGAGAGTTTCCCGTAGGGATTACATGAGTATTTATAGGCCAGTTACCGCCTATAGAGTCCTTCCCAATTACAACACTCCTTTTCCGTATCAACAAGGAGATCGTAACCTTCCCACAAACTATTCCTTGCGTAGCAAGTCTTCGGGAAAAAGTCTTAAAATAACCTTCGGAATATCTGGAAACTAGGGCTACGACATAAGCCCCTGAACATGTCACTTGGCATCCTTATCTTCGGATAAGAGCATGACAAGGGATATGTTTAGCCGTCGACCTAGTATCCAGATGTGCCACTTCATTAACCTTCTTGTTCAGGGTCATCAACTTCGGAGAATAAGACCTTCGGCAGCCATTAACTTCGGAATTATCAACTTCTGAGTTCCGAACATAACATCCTGATATTCCTTCTGTCAATCCTTTATGGAATCTTCCCAAAATAATCTTGACATGACAAGTCAAAGTTTGTCTTTTACTGCCTGACGATCCTGACGGAATCTCTGCTATCACGTCATCTCGTCTTCCTGTACCCTTGGAAACTCACAAAACAATTATTTCTTTCTTGACCTTTCGAGCAACCGAAACGCCAGCCTCAAGGCTATAAATCCTCGAGCCCAGGCATTCCAACTTCATCTTCTCCACCAGTTCCATCATGGGGCGCAAGAGATGCGTCAACCCTAGGTTTTCCAGGTGGTTAGACTCCAACTTTATCGGCGCAGCCGAGTCCTCTTCCTCTAATCCTCCAACTGAGATTCCGGCGAGTAGCCCTCCTGAGCTTGTAGATCCACCAGCCCCATCTCCTCCACCTCCATCAGAGACAGAAGATTATGGGCTTCCTCCTCCAAGCCCTCCTCCAGATCCGAGCGACATCATTGATCTGGAGGAGGAGATCGACGATGCTGAGTATGCGAGACGCATCCATGTGGCCTTGAATAAAGGTCCGCGTGGGGTTCCAGCCAACGCCGAGTTCATCTCCATCGACGACTCCAGCGACGACGACGCCATGGATGCAGATGTACCTGCAGAGTCATCTCCTGCAGGCCATCCATCTCCCACTATTTCCCCGGATGTCAATCCGGCTCTGCATTCTACCGGGGTTGCAAACCCGGTCCTTGACTCTAACATGGGGGGCACTTGTATCCCCTCTCCTGTGTCCCTCATCACCAGCGCAAAAGATGGGGACACAGAGAACACCTCCTCCGATGTCGTCAGGACTCCTTCTGAGGACGCTGATGATCGGGGGAACTAGGGATACGAACTATCCCCATGCTGCCCACACCTGTGTCCAGGGTCGAGTTCACCCTCACCCTTACCTTCAATCTTTAGTTAGGGCCAGGTGCTTCCTGAAGCTTCAGATGTAACTTAGATCTTGTAATAGGTTCTTCGGATGAATGAATAAAAAGCTACCTTCAATCCAAATTTTCCATGTCTTGAACTTGTTTTTATGTTTCTGCAATGTTGTATGACTTCTGAGAATATTTGGACTCCTTTGGAGAACAGTCGTCTTAACCAATAATCTTCGACAATAGACTCCCTGTATACTCCAAGCAATAGCTTCGTCTTCAATAAATATTATCTTCGAAAGAATAAACTTCTGGTGGCAATTCTCTTCTGCCGACTAAACAGAAATATCTCTCTTCAGTAGGTTATCACTTCAGAGCAAGAAGCTTCTGGCGGCAATTTTATAATGCACGCTCAACAGAAACACTTTATCTCAATAAGCCACATCTTCTGGAAAATAGACTTCGGGTGGCCATTTGTTTTCTGCGCACTTAACCAACTATCTCGCTTCAACAGGAGACATCTTCGGAGAAAATGGACTTCGGGTGGTGTCACACCTCAAAATTTCAAATTTTGGAATGTGACTTAAATTTCACTAAATTTTAAAACTTTTTGGAATAGTTTAAAATGTTGTTTTAATATTTAAGTGTTATCACATTTATTTAGGCAAATGTAATTATTTTCAAAATAAAAATAATTAATCTAGGTTATATATAATTGATTGTTGCATTCATGCTGGAGTAGACTGCAATAGGAATTTATTTGTATGGAAATGTATTTACAAATCTCGAGTAGAAATCGTTCCGCTTCTATATAGAAAAAAAATAGAAATGAAAGACTTTTGTCGAGTGTTCCCAGGCTCTGTTTCCCTTTTCTCTTTTCTTTTCTCTTTTTCTTCCTTTGGCTTGCACGAAAGGAACCTGTCGTACATACGCCAAAAGCTTTATCCCTCCCTGTTCAATATCTTGCCTCCTTTCTTTTCTACATCTATCTTCCACCTTCCAGCAGAAGAAATAGCAACAATAATCTCTCCATGGTTCTTTGTCCTTTTCTTCCATCATGGTGCACAAGCTAATTTGACAAAAACCCAGACGAGCCGTCTCTTATTCTCTTCTTCTTCATCAGGTTACCAGCATGCTACCTGCACTAAGTCCTGTAGCTCGGTACCTCTACCGGGCCATAATTGTTTCCTTCTTACTCCCTCCGTTTGCATTTTGTTGACGTCCCCGACCAACAAATGAACTAGAAAAGAACTATCTATGTCTGTCCGAACGTCAAGAAAATAAAAACGAAGGGAGTACTCTTTATTTCTTTCTCATCCTCTACGTAAAATAGATAGCACTAAGAATCTAACATCGTTCTGTGTGCTTCTTTTCTTCTCTTCCTATCTTTGCTTGCAGTCTAGATGCAATGAATCCATGGCAGCTCGATGCTGCTGTCCTACAATTCTGATCCGTTCTCTCTCTTTGTTTACAAGCTGAGTTAACCTCTGCATTTCAGTCCAAGGCTGCAGCTAGAAGTCCTTTCTTTTAACCACCGAGTCAAAATCTTTTTCTTTCTATGTGTTCAGAGACGTTATAGCTGCACCAAACCAGGCAGGTGATCACCTCGGTGCCCTTATCGTTTATATCAGTTTCTCTTTCTCTCTACCGTGAGGTGCATCTTAATCCAACATAGAGCTATAAACACACTAAACCAAGTCTTGTTGTTTTTCCTCCTACCGTGACTCCCATGAGAGCTGTACACCAAGCTTTCTAGTTTCTGCTCCGAACTCAACAACTTGTGTAGCTAGCTAGCTGTTGTCCAGTCGTGCCATGATTCTTTTTCCCGTCTCTCTTGGCCCTCTCTCAGCCTGCACAACTTATCCAATCCTTTAACCACAGGCCCAGCTCGGCAACCTAGCCTATCACGCCTAGCAGGCAGCCCTGAGCCCTGCATGGCCCAGCCCAACACGCTCTGGCCCAGAAAAACCCAAGCACGTGCAGCCCCTGCCTGCCATGTAGCTGCCGTCCCTCCTCGGCTCCCAAGAAAGCCACGACCAAAACCAAATCATCTCCCCTACGAGCATCACGTCCCTCTGGTCGTCCTCCTCTAACCCTACTAGCCCCATAGCGCCGCCAGGCCGCCTCCTTACCTCGCCGATCTTGCTGCCTGTCGCGACCAGTCCCGATATCTCCAGGTTGGCACTAGTGTTCCCGGAGTTCCAGAGATCCAATCGCCGCGCACTTTGGCCACAAGATGCATCTGTTCGTCTTCCTCAAGACCACGAATCAGATCGGCCATTGGAGTACACAAGTCGGAGATCTTCCCATCGCCGTCACCGCCTTCCTGAATCTGGACGCGCCCAGCGCATGTCCTGAAAATACCAGGTTGGCATCCACGTTCCCGTTGATCCTTATATCCAAAATCTTTGAAATTTTGATATGTTGTGAACCTGATAGTAGCACACGTCTAACCAATTCAGATCTTCAGAAAGATGAGTGATGCCGGCAGTATCGAAGAAGACCTACCCGCTGCCTTGTTTCTGAACCCACCCGATGCCAGGTGCACACATCCGTGTTCCCGACGATCCGTCCAACAAATTGTCCCCCAATTTGACCAGAAGGTGCTCTTGGTATCCATACACCATATTCCAGAGGATGAGAGCCATAGGAGCACTGAAGCCTTGGCGATCTGCATCATTGTGCCTCAGCCCCCATGTCTGTTTGTGCCCAGCGCCAAGCCTGAAGACGTCCGCGTTCCCGGTAATCTGCCCACCCAAATTCTACCAAATTTAAGGAAGATGTGTCTCTGATAATCCTTCACATGTATACAAAACAGATCTTCCAAATAATCATCGACGCTGCTGATCTCGACATTGATGTGCTGGTCGTTCTGCTTTTGGACGCGAACAGCATGTTTCCTGAGTTCGGTCCTTGTTCCCAGCGCCCCTTAAATGTCTTTCATGTGCCACCTTCGTCATGATATTCACCATCTCTTGTTTGCAATGTCCGCCAAAGAGCCTGTCCAGGTCATCAGTGAAGCCACAGAACGCGAATCATATGTCTTGCCGTTGTCATTGTTTCTAGTGAGGGACGTCTCACACGTGTTCTCGGCCATGGCCCTCCCTATCGAACTTCTTCTGATGGACGGTACACGCAAGGTGAGCTTCGTCTGTATTTTCTTCGGTTGTCACTTATTTGACATGTGGTTTAGTGTCCGATATGATAGCATGTTTCGACTAATGTCTAGCAAGCCCAACCACATCGATCGAATCTTTAGACGTTGAAATGAAACATCTTATTCTTTATTGTTCATTTATAAAAACTTTACAATATTTTTCATAACTGAAACGACTTATTGTTTATGTAAAAGAAATATATTCTTGTCATTTATTCGAAATAACAAATCAAAGTTTATGTATTTACTTCCCAAATGTAACTTTTTCAGAAATCCCTTTATCTTAAAAATGTTGTAACTTTTTGCTCGTTAATCCGTTTTTGGTGATTCTCGCGCTCACGTTCTCGTAGCGACGAGTAGAATCTTTTAGTACTGTTTTTATAGCAGTTTTTGGTGTACTGTTTCTTATTGTTTGTGCTTTGTGTGCTTTGCATGTTACCGTTATTTAGAAACGCGTGTTCGAGAGCTAACAAGATGAAGACAAAGAACATGAAGACTCTGAGCAGCAGCACTTCTTTTGAGGCAAGTGCCCTTGACGCATTTTGATCCTATTGCTTTCTCCCTCTAGTTTAGTTATGCATTGCGTTTAATTTGAATCCTATGTGTCTTATCCTTTTCCTTACTATTTCCTTGTCGCCTGGGTTTGGTAGATGATATATCGGTTTGATGGGTAGGTCCTGCTTTGCTTGCTGTCTTGGGATGGTTGTTAATTTGATTAATAATCTTGACTAATGGCTCACATGAACCTTAATCATGGGGATGGTGTAATCTTTTTTAGCAACATTGGAGAACTAGGGGATCCAAGCAGGTGGATGGTTTGATGATGGTGCGGGCATGCACGAGTACTTGCTTTGTACTCATGGTTGTGGTTAGTACCTGCTTGGGATCCTAAGGACCGGTTCGTGGAGCGGCAACCCAGGACAACAGCACAAAGCACAAGGTTGATTATGGTAGACTTGGTCAAGTATTATGTTGTCTTCCCAGTTTGGTGGCATTCGAGGAAGAGGAGTGGGATGGAGTAATCTCATTCCTAGGTGATGGATGGAGTAATCCTAGCCACGGTGCAAGAGGGGGCTTCTATCTGGATGGCGTAATCCCACAGCGGTGGAACCTTAGCATGGGATGTTTGCCGGCTGGGAAGCACTTTGAAAGACCATGTGGTGATCTCTTGGCCTCACACCTTCGGTAGTGTGAAGTGGCAACATGGAGACTTTAGTCATCGACGGATGATGAAATCACCACCTTGTGGGTAAAGTTGTGCACCTCTGCAGAGAAGTAAAACTGTCATGACAGCCGTGCTCACGGTCAGGAGCGGCCTGGATCCTCACATGATTAGTGGGAATGGTTGGGTGGATCTGGTGGGGTAACCAGATTTGGGTGGAGCAACCCGTTTATTTTACAGGTGGGGTAACCTGTTGCTTTGTTGGGTGGAGTAACCCTTGGCTATGCAGGTGGAGTAACCTGTGTAGTTGACCTTATGTTAATAACCTCTGGGGGGTTTATTTCACTTAGTAATATAGGTGCGTTAATAATGTCTTAAGATAAGTTGCTTTTCTGCTATGAACCATATGTTGGCCTTTCTTGTTATAAGCTTGCATATTGCATATTCTCCCACACTTGCGGAGTACGACATATACTCACGCTTGCTATTTCCTCTACAATCATGATATGCTGCTCAGAGAGTGAAGATGGACTACTTTGAAGATGATGGTGAAGAGTAAGCTTGTGGAGCCCCCGGTCGACTGCCTGTGGCGTTATGGAGTCTTCCGCTAGCGTTTGTATTCGTTTAGTCCTTTGAGACATTTATTGTAATATTTGTACGATGTATTTATGACACTGGTTACTCTGTTTTACTATACTTTGTCCTATATGTGTGAAACTTGATCCTGGGCACACATATAGATGAGCATTCGGTTTTGTCCTTAAAACTGGGTGTGACAGGTGGCAATTTTTCCTTCTGCACACTTAACCAAACCATTTCACTTCAACAAGAGACATCTTCAGAAAGAGTTATCTTCGGGAAGAGATTTTCTGGTGGCAATTCTCTTTTGCACACTTAACAGAAAATATCTCCCAAATTAAAGCAACGGATCCCGCAAATCTTGATTGCCATAATTCAAACAATTTCAAAAATAACGGGAATGTCGCACAGAACGACTCTGACGGGAGCATTTACCGGAAAGGGTTACCTTCTCAGAGAAGCCAAACGGTCACAAGAGCTCATAAAATCCAATTGCCACAGTCATTTTCCCCATTCCGCATCGCAACCAGCCGCTGCTTAAACCCTAAATCCATTCCTTCCGTGCTTAAACCCTAATCCTCTCGCGATGGCCACCAACTCCGGCGATGAAGTGGCCGCCACCACCTCTCACCAAGAGCATCCGCACGCCGCCGCTCACCAAGAGCAGCAAGATGCCGCCGCCCCGCAAGAGCAGCGGGGCGTCGCCGACTCTCGCGACGAGCCGCAGGAAGACTCCACCAGCTCCACCGGATCTCCAACCCGAGCCCACAAAATGATGGAGGCCGGGCAAACCCCCAACCTCGCCGACTACTGGAAGGCGGGGGAGATCGATGAAGCCTACATTGAAGTGTTGCGCCAATCAGGCTGCATCTCGGACTTCGTCATCGCCAAGGAGAACAAAGGCGACTTCGTCTTCAGCTTCGACACCACTGAGGTCGCTCTGTTAGAATCCCATCTCATTTGCGGTTTCAATCTTCCTCCTTCTCATTTTCTGGAGCGTGTCTGCAAGTTCTACAAGATAGAACTTGTCCATTTGAAGCCCCAAGCCATTGCTCTGATGAGTCTGTTCACCGTGCTTTGCGAGTGTTGGTTGGGTACTGCTCTTTCTCTGGATTTATGGAGGGTTTGTCACGAACCCTTCTTCTATGGCAAAGAAGGTGTAGTAGGTTGTGTTTCTTTCAATCGTCGGAGGAAAATTGTTTATCCTCCCTTTTCTTATCGCCGATCTTGGAGTGGTTATCGATGGAAATACTTCATCGCTGATTGCTCCAAGAAGACTGATGCCAAAGGCAAGGGACTACTTCCCTGGTACCAATCATGGAACAAAGCAGTTCCTATGATGGATGACCGGCTCAAGCGGATGGTCGCCAAGGTCACCGAACTGGTTCACCTTGGGCTGAGGGGAGAGCACATCATCGAAGAGTTTGTGCGCAGATGCTTCTTTCCTCTTCAGAAGCGTGAACCATTGGCGATGTTCGGGGACGGACCTCGGGACCCGAAGTGGCTTCCTGCCGAAGGTAACATTCTGTACCTAAAACTTCACTTCAGTACTTCATCTTAACACTTCGTAATCTCCTTGCAGTCGATCAAATCCCAGAGGCAGAAGTAGAGAGGCGCGTCAAGGCCATCCTCGAAACTGATCTGCAGCCCCGACCAGAAGGACTGCCAGTGCCGTATAGCGCCACCAATCCTGCCACCGAGGTTTGCAACTTCAAACTTGACTTGTTGTTCTTTCTATGAACCATCTAACACTTCTGATCATCGGCAGGACCTCTTCGGACCCGACCCTTCAGAGGGAGGTGCAAGCAGCAGGATGGTGCTTGAGAGCAGCAGCAGTGAGAAGGAGCCCATCGGCGCTCCGAAGAGAAGCGAGGCTGAGGTATTTGCTGACGACGTCCTTGACGTCCCTTATGATCAGGTTAATATCAGTTTTCCCTCCTTAGTGTCCTCAATTCACCTTTTGACTGACTTCTGATATCTTTCTTCTAGGAGCAGGACGTAGACCCTCAAAGCCTGGAACAGAAGGTGAAGACCATCAAAGCTTGTTTGCTATCTGACAAGTCTCCCTCATCCTCTGCTCCGAAGGCTCCTTCTCCTCCGAAGACCCGAAATACCCGAAGGGGCCGATCAAAGCCCAAGTCTTCAGAAGAGGCCATAGTGCAAGTACAACCCCTCCGTCCGAGGAAGAGGACTCGCACTCCAATACTCGCTTCCGATGCTCCAGCAGTGAGCTCTATGCCCGAGCTTCCAGCTTTTCGCGACATCCCTGATCCAGGCAACCAGGTACCTTTGTCGATCGTGTTTGGTACCCTCTTCTGTGGATTCTCTCGCATTTCTCAAACTCGTGCGTCCCAGGGTCAAAGAAGACCGTGTGCCAAGAAGCTTCGGGTGTTGGCTGGTGATTCTAAGGACACCACTGCTGGTACATCTTCTGTGATTGTGAAGTCAGCGGCAGAGCTCTCTTCGGGGCCGTCTCCTGGGCCAGCAATGTTCAGCAAGATCAAGGCTGAAGTAGACGCTGTGGAGGCCTGGACTGTGAAGACTAACAGGGCCTACAGCTTCAAACTTCGGGAGCTGGAACAGGAGAATGCCAATCTGAAGCTTAAGCTCTCCGAAGCTGAGGCTAGCCCAGCTGTAGCTGATCAAGAGGCCAAGATATCCGAGCTGGAAGCTGCACTGGCTGAAGCTAACAAGGCTCTGGCTGAGGCTAAGGAAGCCCATGCTTCGGAGGTGAAGGGCCTGAGTGACTCCAACATCAGTTTGGCTGCTTCGGTTGAGAGTAAGAACTTCTGCACCGACCTTTGTTTTCATCTTCTAGTGTTGTCTTTATCTTACAAGTTTCTGTTGCTGCCAGGCTTGAAGGACGAGAATAAGGCTTTGAAGGAGAAGTTGGAGCTGAAGGATAAGGATATACAGCTCCTTCAACAACAAGCCTCCACTCTCGAAGCTGAACAATAACAACTGAAGCTGGAGAAAGAAGAGGCTATTGATGTAGGTTATGCCCGTTGTATATCTGGCAGCGCCTACACCATAGCTCTGTTCAAGCATCATCATCCGAACCTGGACCTTGGACTTCTAGAGAAGGGCTTCACGTGCGACCGAGTTCAGCGGGACGTTTTGATGAATCAAGCTCATGCTGCTGCTGATACCTTCGTGACCGCCCTGAAGCTGATCCCAGAAGCGGCTCCTGCTGAAGAAGACTCTGCTGATGATGATGATGCTGCTGGCAGACAGGATTAGTTGGCCTTGGTCGGAAGGCTTGTAACAAACTTTTAGTTTGTTTTGTAACTATGAGGCGAAGGCCTAACTTTAAGTATTGTTTTAACAATTGGGCGTAAGCCAAAGCAATCGTTTTTTATTTTATTTGGGCGAAAGCCCGAACAATGCTTTAATGCTTGTACGATTCCCCCCCCTGCTTTTCAGTACACAACTTTAGTTGTGTGCAGGAAAGTAGTAAATCGAAACATTTAGATTGTTCTTTTTATGGGTCCGAAGGGACAAAGTCTGGTTGAACGTGCAACCTGTTCGGGGAGATTCAACTTATAAACCAAACATGGGGCTAAGGGGCTCTTCCCGAACCTTTTATTAGTGGGGCCGTGTAACTTATTAAACCACCGAAGTGGCTAAGCCTTACGACTCTTTGGGGCCTAAAGAGGCTGTTCGTACCGCGCCTGTGAACCAAACGTGTGGCCAGGACAGCGGCCAAACTTAGTAGACTAGCCGAAGGGCTTGGCCTGTGTGTCCGAAGGGACAATTTAAATGGATCCGAAGAACAAGTTTTATTCAGCTGAACATTTAAACTTTATTGAATAAACTTCAGACACCTTTACACATAGAACCGACGCAACTGATCTATATTCCACGTCCCTGGCAATATACCTCCATTGACTTCTGCTAGCACATATGCTCCTAGCCCAGCATCTTCAATTACTAAGTACGGGCCTTCACAAGGAGAGGATAGTTTGTGCTTATCTTTCGTGTTGATATCCTTCTTGATTACCATATCCCCCACACTTAGCTTTCTGCCGACCACCTTTCTTTGATACTGCCTTCTCAACTTCTCTTGGTATTGCTTCACATGTTCTAGCGTTGTATCACGTTCTTCTTCAAGCAGTATCAGGTCAACTTCTCGAGCTTCATGCTGATCATCTTCGTAGAAGTTTGTCACACGATGGGCCCCCAAATGTACTTCGGGGGGCAACACCGCATCAGCTCCATACACCAAATAGAACGGTGTATCTCGCGTCGCACGACTCGTTGATGTACGGGCAGACCACAGCACAGTTGGCAACTCTTCTATCCAATTTGTCCCTTTGGCAGACAGCTTATCAAATACTCGCGTCTTCATGCCGCTCATGATGATGCCGTTAGCTCTTTCAACTGCTCCATTAGTCTGTGCATGGGCCACCGAAGAGGTGGGGTGGATGATCCCATGATCGGCACAGAACCTTTCAAACTTGCTTCCCACGAACTGTCTTCCATTGTCGGATATCAACTTCTTCGGGACTCTGAACCTTATCACCAGGTTCCTCATGAACTTCACTGCTGCCTCCTGGGTGATGCGCGTTACCGCTTCGGCTTCTATCCACTTTGTGAACGTGTCAATAGCCACGTACAAGATTTGTATCTTCCTTTGGCCTTCGGAAAAGGTTCCAAAATATCAATTCCCCAGATGGCAAAGGGCCACGACAAGGGTATTGTGTGTAACTCCTGAGCATGCCGTGTGCTTTGCTTGCTGAAGAATTGACAGTTGGCACATGTCTTCACTAGCTCAATTGCGTCTTGTTTCGCCGTGTTCCAGTAGAATCCATGGCGAAAGGCTTTACCCACCAGGGAACGATATGCGGTATGAGCACCGCAGATCCCCCCGTGTATATCATGAAGTAGCCTGATTCCTTCTTCTCTGGGAACACACCGTAGCAGGATGCCGTTGCGAGCTCTTCGATACAGAACTCCATCTTCTATCACATACTGCTTTGTCTTCCGAGCAATGCGCTCTGTTGCCGCATCATCATCCGGGGTAGGGTTGTTTTCAAGAAACTGGACGATCGGAATTCGCCAGTCTTCAACGTGCCCTTCTCCCGAATCGATCACCATCACATCTTCCTCCGAACTGGACTTCGCCACCGAAGGCTTTGTAAGCTTCTCTAGGATCACATCATCGGGCACTGCAGATCTAGACGAGGCAATCCAAGCCAAGTGATCAGCATCCCGGTTATCCAATCGCGGTATATACCGCACTTCGAACCCATCAAATCCTTTCTCGAGCTTCCGAACTTCTTCCAAGTAATCAACCATCTTCGGATCTGAGCATTGGTACTCTTTCTGTACTTGTCTGGCGACCAGTTGTGAATCTCCTTTCACAAGCAGCCGATCAATTCCTAGTGACCTTGCAATGCGCAAACCTGAGACCAGGCCTTCATACTCTGCGACGTTGTTCGTAGCTTGAAATAGTAACTGGATCGCATACTTCATCACCTTTCCTTCTGGTGATACGAACACCACTCCGGAGCCGGCGCCCTTCAAGGTGAAGGAACCGTCGAAGTACATAACCCAATGGGTATGGTTGTTCTCCCCCGCCATCATCGGTCCACTCGGCAATGAAATCTGCCAAAGCTTGACCTTTTATTGCCTTCCGTGGTACGAACTCAATCTCATACTGCCCTAGCTCCACAGCCCATTGTGCGATCCGACCCACTGCATCCTTGCTATGCAAGACTGTTTGCAGTGGGCGATCCGACACTATTTTGATGGGGTGAGCGAGGAAGTAGTGCTTCAACTTTCTGGACGTCGTCAAGACGGCATATAATAACTTCTGCACCATCGGGTACCTTGTTTGGGCGTCCTTCAGGATTTCGCTGACGAAGTACACCGCGCGTTGCCTGGTTTCGCCTTCAACTTCCCTTTCCACCGTCAGTGCGGCGCTAACCACAGAGTCCGTCGCAGCCACGTATAGTAATAGCGGCTCTTCGGGCTGTGGTGGGATCAGGGTCGACATCTGCTTAAGGTAAGCCTTCAGCTCGTGAAACGCCTTTTCCGCCTGATCGTCCCAATCAAATCCTTCAGTTTTTCGCAGCAACTTGTAAAAAGGCATGCCCCTCTCGCCTGATCGTGAGATGAATCTGTTCAGCGCCGTCATCATGCCAGCCAACTTCTCGATGGCTGCTATCTTGACCGGGTTAGCGTCGATGCCACGTTCGGAGATCATATATCCCAGGAGTTTACCCGAAGTAACTCCGAAGACACACTTCTTGGGGTTGAGCTTCATCTTGTACTTGCGCAGGTTGTCAAATGTCTGCTTCAAGTCGTCGAGGAGGTTCTCCTTCTTCTTGGTCTTGACAACGATGTCATCGATGTAAGCTTCGATGTTCTTCCCGATCTGCTCTTCGAAGACGATATTCACGCACTTCTGATATGTGCAACCAGCATTTTTCAGCCCGAAGGGCATGGTCACATAACAGAATATCCCGAAAGGCGTGATAAACGCCGTCTTCTCTTGATCATCAACATTGAGACTAATTTGGTGGTACCCAGAGTAAGCATCCAAAAAACTCAATAATTCACTAGTAGAAGTAGAGTCTACAATCTGATCTATCCTCGGAAGAGGGTACTCATCTTTAGGACAAGCTTTATTCATGCTAGTGTAATCGACGCACATGCGCCAAGAGCCATCAGGCTTGGGAACTAGGACATGATTGGCTAGCCATTCAGCATAGTCGACTGTTCTAATGAACCCGGCTTGAAGAAGCCTAGTCACCTCCTCATGTATGGCGTCGCGCTTGTCCGAAGTGTATCTCCTTTGCTTCTGCTTCACCGGCTTGAAGGCCGGATCGATCCCCAATTTGTGCTCGATCACCTCCTTGGGGATCCCGGGCATATCGGATGGTTTCCAGGCAAACACGTCGATATTCTCCCGGAGGAAGGCTATGAGCGCGAGTTCCTATTTTTCGAGGAGGAGCCCACCAATGTTCGTCGTCTTGGTGGGGTCGGTCTCACTGAGCGTCACTGTCTTCTTGTCGACATTGCCATCGTTGGCGTCGCCATTGCCTCCCTTCGTAGCTTCTTTGGAGATTGGAGCCGTCGCGGGGGTTTGGCTGTTTGGAGTCACCGGAGGCGGAGCGTATTTGCCTTTCGGGGTCTGCGAGGTGTCTCCCTTCTGGACCTTGGTTTGCGGCTCCTCCTTCAGAGACTCGTCCGTGAAGTGCCCCGCTAGCAAGAGAGCGTTGAGGTCGCACTTCGATGCTTCAACTTGATCTGCATGGATTGTGATCACACCATGTGGGTCAGGGATCTTCAACTGGGCATACGCAAAATGTGCCCCTGCCATAAACTTGAACAAGAAGGGTCTGCCTAAGATGCAATTGTATGCAGATTCGAAGTCAGCCACCTCGAAGGTGAGGACTTCCGACCTCCTGTTCTCTTTTGGTCCCACGATCACTTCCAGATGAACTTTCCTGAGAGGTCGAGATGACACTCCAGGGACTATCCCATGAAACGAACCTTCGACGGGGGTAAGCATGGTGAGTGGCAACCCCATCTGCAGGTAAGTTTTCTTCATCAGCAAGTTCAGCCCGCTTCCGTTGTCAATCAGTGTCTTCGCGATCTTGTTTCTGTGCACGATGATCTTCGCGACGAACGGCAGCTCTGGCCCGTTCACCAAGCTCTTCGGATGATCGTCAGAACTGAAGGTGAGCGGGACATCCGACCACACCAACTTCCTAGTGCACGGCTCAGCTGTCAACACTTCTCGCTGGAACTTCTTGTACTATGTTTTCGAGGCCAAGACTGCGCTCCCCCCGAAGATCATGTTGATCTCAGGGTACCTTTCTTCCTCATCATCACAGTCTTGTCTTTCAGCTCGCGGCGGGCCGTTGTTCCTGGGAATCCTCCGATCATCTTCAGGGAATCTGATCTTCCCATCGGCGAGGCGCTGCCGCTCCGTCTTCTGGTACTCATGACACTCTTCCAGATCATGGGATGAGCGCCTATGGATGGGGCACCACTGCGGAGCACCTTCGGGGCGATCATAATCTCGTCCACGCTTTCTCTGAAAGCGTCCATCTCCTCTTCCTCGGGCTTCTACCGCCATCACTTCGCGATCTTCAGCCTTCTTCTTCTGACCTTTGCCCTTGCCCTCATTAAGGCGAGCTCGGGCGTCCGCCGCCTTAGCGCAGGATTCCACAATGTCGAAGAGCTCAGCGACCGTAGTCGGCTCTTTTTCGGCGATGGTCTCTACGGTCTTCACGTCTAGGCACCCGTCTCTGTAAGCCCCAATGACTTCTACATCATGGATCTTCGGGATGGTATTCCTCATCTGGCAGAACCGCTTGGTATAGTCCTGAAGGGGCTCGTCTGGCTTCTGCTTGATGTTCTTCAGCTGATCCACCGTTCCGTGGCGGGTGTAGGAACCAAGGAAGTTTCCCTTGAAAATCTCGACCAATTCTTCCCAGGAATCGAAGTAGTACGGTGGCAGGTTCACCAACCACGTGCGCGCCGCTCCGGTCAGGACAGTGGGCAGGTAGCAACACTTGATCCTCTCATCCCCTCCAGCCGCATCAATCACCGTCGAGTATATGGAAAGAAACTCTCCGGGATCAGTGCTTCCGTCATACTTCTCCGTCAAATTGGGCTTAAACTTCTCAGGCCATTGCACCGATCGAAGATAGGTACCAAGAGCCTGATAGGCTGGTAGCCCTATCTCGGACGCTAGTCGTGGTGGACCCCTGGATCCAGACTGTTGTCTTGGTGTTTGTGTGGGCCGGCCCCCTAGGCGATCATGGACAGAAGGCGCCGCGCGCTGCCGATTCAGGACATGACGAGCATCGGTCGGGGCCAACTGCCGTTCTTGCTGCCTTCGGTGAACAGAAGATGATCCATGTTCGGAAGCGGCTGGTCTCGCGCCGTTAATCGGCCCCAGTCTACCTTGAAGGTTAGAAACGGGAGCCGCAAGGGCAGCTTCTTTGTTTGCTGCCTGAAGACGACCTGCCAACTATGCTGCTTGCTGAACTAGAGGGGCCAACGGGGTGCCTTCGGGGGCCAGCCGGTGCAGCGACTCCAAAGTCGTTTGCAATCGGATGGCGTCGAACTCAGGGGCGAGGTTGCGTGGTACGATGTTCGACGGAGCTTACGATCTAGATCTGATAGATCTGATGGTAGGCATGCTGCTTGCAGAGTCTTCCAAAGTCCGCCCGGCCATCATGATCTGCCGGGCGGGGTCAGCGCTTTCATCTTCGGAATCCCCTCCAATCTCGGGGCAGTCCTCGCTGTCCCAGGATTCATCATCAGAATCCGGGCTTCCCATGCCGAAGCCCAGAAAGTATCGTCCCTCCAGGATGGCTTGAACTACTTGGCCTTCTAGGGCAGAGCCAAAGAATGGATCCGAAGAGGATTCCACTTCTGGTAGGGTTCCCGAAGGAGAGCCCCATACCCCTGTCGCAGTTGCCTGGAATGTTTTTGCCGAGTCGTGTAACCCGAACGGCATTTGAACTTCAGGCAACGCCGTCGCTTCAGCTGTTGGGACGTCGCCATCGGTGAGCTTGATTGAAGTCACCAGATCCGCCAGAAGCGCCTCCTGCGCATCTGGCGAGTCGAGTCGAAGGAGTTCACCGTTCCCGTCAGCGACGAACGTAAGAGATCCCAAGTGGAACTCGGCGCCGACAGAAAACTTCATGTTGTTCGCAGATCCCATCTGGCGTCTTGACGGAATCTCAACGCTGCCCCCCTACCTGGCGCGCCTCTGTCGTCACCCGATTGAACGGGATGTTCGGCAGATACTTGGATCGTGGAGCAACGTGGGTGGCGAGATCTATCTAAGAACACGCAGAGAGATTTATACTGGTTCAGGCCTCCCGAAGGATAAAAACCCTACGTCCAGTGCGAGTCTTTGTATAATGTGGCAACCTTTGCGTTAGGGTTTCGCAAGGAGCCAGAGAGAGTTTCCCGTAGGGATTACATGAGTATTTATAGGCCAGTTACCGCCTATAGAGTCCTTCCCAATTACAACACTCCTTTTCCGTATCAACAAGGAGATCGTAACCTTCCCACAAACTATTCCTTGCGTAGCAAGTCTTCGGGGAAAAGTCTTAAAATAACCTTCGGAATATCTGGAAACTAGGGCTACGACAGGTTTAGTTTGGAGTACATAATTTTAGAGGTCATGGTTTAGTCAGATCTGGGAATAAAGTCTTCAATTTCATAAGAACACTCACTCCTAGATCTACTTAAGAAGTTTAAGCGAGGGCATAGGTGTGCAGAACTTTGCAAAGTACAAACAAAGCTAACTTGGAACTGAATGTTGTTAAATATCGGTAGCCTGTGCAACTACATAGGTTGAAAGTTAACTCATGAAAAGTTATAGAAAAATCGAGAAGCAAAACATGTGGCTAAGTTTAGCTTACCATAACTTTTGTTTTTCTGTTACATGACTTGCTCCACTATCTTTGTCCAAAATAACAGTGGAGTCAAAATCAAATATTCTCTAATAAGCATTGAGTAAAGTTAAATCTATATTGGCTCTTTGTCTATACAAAGCATGAAGTGGAAATAAACCTATACACATACACACCATGAAAATGCTAGCCCGTGCAAATGCACGGGTTGATAGAAGGATATGCCAACAGCATGGAATAGAAACACTAGTCGTAACTTAATCATCTGGTCAGTAAAAGGAACCTCCAATCTATCTATTATCTTAGTATTTGAAGAGAAAAAGAAGCCACCACGTTCGCTCTCAAGGCCACGAAATTCTCACGTTAATCAGATAAAAAACAAATATGTCAACCGTTGGATTTTATGAAGATTGAACGGCTAAGATTAAGTAAAAGAATCCATGTAAATTCGGAATAAAAATAGAATATGGATAATGTTGGAGTTGCGTCTCTCTCTGTTAAGAGGTACAAATACAACTCTTTTATTTCTCTTTTTTTTCCTTCAAAGTTCACAAAGAGTCCGTAAGGAATTGTTTTTGTTGGCTAGCGCAAAACGAAAGATTGTCCTGTTGAGCTTTCTTTGGATGCTAATCAACTTTGTTACGATACATGTTATTAGGTAAGATTGGATACGTAATTAGGAAACTCTCTGCAGCTTCCAACCCGTACACTCTTGATGCCTTCGTTAGAACCATGAAAAAAATCTTGGACCTGCGCCTGTACCAGGCTTCTTGCTCCCAGCGCACTACATGGTCCTCGCAGCGTCGCTTCAGGCCGTGCCACGACGACATGGTCCTCGCAGCTACCCCAATTGCGGCACCACATGGCTCAAGGCGTTGGCCTTCGCCGTCGCGGTGCGTATCCGTCCACAGGAGCTGAGCAGGGGAGGAAGCCAAACTCGATGTGCTCCTGTCGCCGCGGCTCATGAACACACATCTCCCGCACCCCCTTCTCCCCGAGCCGGTCACGAACGGCGGGTGTGTACATCTTCAGGAATCCCAAGGGCATGGTCGTCTCGCTGTGGTACTTCCTTAATTTGCCGCGCCGAGGCCGACCTCTCGCATATTCTATTATCTTAGTATTTGAAGAGAAAAAGAAGCCACCACGTTCGCTCTCAAGGCCACGAAATTCTCACGTTAATCAGATAAAAAACAAATATGTCAACCGTTGGATTTTATGAAGATTGAACGGCTAAGATTAAGTAAAAGAATCCATGTAAATTCGGAATAAAAATAGAATATGGATAATGTTGGAGTTGCGTCTCTCTCTGTTAAGAGGTACAAATACAACTCTTTTATTTCTCTTTTTTTTCCTTCAAAGTTCACAAAGAGTCCGTAAGGAATTGTTTTTGTTGGCTAGCGCAAAACGAAAGATTGTCCTGTTGAGCTTTCTTTGGATGCTAATCAACTTTGTTACGATACATGTTATTAGGTAAGATTGGATACGTAATTAGGAAACTCTCTGCAGCTTCCAACCCGTACACTCTTGATGCCTTCGTTAGAACCATGAAAAAAATCTTGGACCTGCGCCTGTACCAGGCTTCTTGCTCCCAGCGCACTACATGGTCCTCGCAGCGTCGCTTCAGGCCGTGCCACGACGACATGGTCCTCGCAGCTACCCCAATTGCGGCACCACATGGCTCAAGGCGTTGGCCTTCGCCGTCGCGGTGCGTATCCGTCCACAGGAGCTGAGCAGGGGAGGAAGCCAAACTCGATGTGCTCCTGTCGCCGCGGCTCATGAACACACATCTCCCGCACCCCCTTCTCCCCGAGCCGGTCACGAACGGCGGGTGTGTACATCTTCAGGAATCCCAAGGGCATGGTCGTCTCGCTGTGGTACTTCCTTAATTTGCCGCGCCGAGGCCGACCTCTCGCATATTCTATACAATAACGAAGGATAGATGCAGGGAAGAGAGATCCACGGGACAAAAGTAAAGCAGAAGGCCAAAAGACACGGTGTTCGCAGGCTGCTCAACCGCAAGCGGATGACATCATGGCAATGCTCGGCCATGCAAAGGCACTAGGGGCCGAGAGAACGCAGTGGCTAGCTATGTACAATGACATTCGAGCGTGGTGGCGGCAATGAGGGTCGCAGGCGTGGTACAGGAAGCCAGATTGGCTGGGCCGCACACATGACCATCGACGTTGAGCTAGCCTTGCCACCAAGTGTCTGCACTTCTGTACGAGCAGCAGCTGAAGATTCATGTTGCCAATTTGGCGGCGCAACTTGGATCTTTTCATATCTGATTTTGAGTCTGTAGCGGACACGGTCACCGAAGTACCGAACACCTCGAACCACCGGAGACCTGGGCAGCTCTCCACGACGATGGCAATGACACTGCTACAGTGCTTCAGGTTCATGCTGTGATCAGATCATGAGCAGTTTCCTTGCATTTGCGGACTGGTACATGCAATACGTATGTAAGGCGCGGTTTGGTGCTGCTCACGAAGAAGTAGAGCGCGCAGGCCATGGCACGTCGACACCTAATGCAGATTGCAACCACATGGCCTCAATAGCCTAGCTTAATCTTGGTCAATGGAACCAGGATGATTTTTTTGTCAGGACAATCATCTAGATCAACTGGTGAACTGCCGAAGGCCTGCAAAGCATCTTACCATGGTTTCCAATACTTCAGGTACCGTCAGCTTAAGCAAAGCTGCCTGGACGCCGATATATGGCGCCTTTCAAAACAAAAATATAACGGCAATGACCAAGATGAGGTACGTGCCAAGCTAAGCTAGCTATATAAGATGTTTTTACTTAATTATTAACTAATCATTCAGACCTTATATACATTCATCGATTTTTTCTTCAGTAATTTTTCTCTAAATGTCTTGGCATTGTTTCTTCAGTATTTTTTTTTCTCTAAATTGCTTGCCATTTTTAGGTGTGCATTTGTTGTCTAATGAAGTGGCATTATTAAGATGTCCAATCAATCAAATATTTCTACCTTTAATTTTTTCAACACGGATTCTGATACATATATTTTAACGATTTTACTTTGTTTCAAGTGCTTGAAATTTGCGTTTGTTTCAGTCGACGGCTCGGGAAGCGAATTGTGTGAGACCGGGTCTTTCCTGAATACGTGAGACCCACATCCTCTAAACGACACGTGTTCCGTCCGAATCTCAAAGGAACAATCCCCCATTAATCCGCGTATTAACGTTAATGACGCCGTTTTCTCGCACGCACGATGTTTCGTTTGGCACGGGAGTTGTTTCATCCTCGATCGATCGCGGCGGCCGGCGGCAGCGACCCCTACGCATCAGCTTCGTATGAGTTTCACGGCAGTCTTGAACTCGGCAAAACTGCCATGCACGGGCTGCCACGAACTGTCGAAACTCACCCGCGCTGCCGCAATTGATGGAACACGAAACAACCCGTGCAACCAGGAACGAAGATCCTGTGTTGGCGATCGACCGAAGATGAATGTTGTGTGTGGGCTTTGAGGGTCTGCCGACGGCCGCCGCTGTTTGCCAGACGAGACGCTTGAAACACAGATTATGGGGTAGTTTGCTTTGAGACGGATGGGACAGGTGTCGTTTAGAGGATGGGGTCTCACCAATTTGTGTGAGACCGGGTCTCACACAATTTTCTTCCGACGGCTCGCCCGTCCGATCTGTTGCCGCTGATGAAACAAAACTCGGCTGTTTTATTTTGTTTCGGGCCCGCCTTGCAAGATGGATCAAAACCCGAACCCGGTAGCCAGCTAAACGTATTTCGCTTCCTCTGTTTTCGAGCGACTCCTGAACTTATCCTGCCTTTCCCTACCGAGAGAGAGAGAGGAATGGGGGCGGCGGAGATATTTTTACGGTGACTCCCCGTCGTCGTCAATCACTCCGGTGGTGGAGGTCAGTCCGGCGACGGCAACCACTCCGCCTCCCACCCGGCACCTCTCTTCTTCCTCGTCATCAACTAGTTGGGCTCGAAGGAGCGAGGCGAGGCGGAGCCATTTGAGCCCGTTGTTGTCGGCGGAGGGCGGAGCCGCGATGGAGCCCCGGACTGGAACTCCTCCAGCCTCATATTCTCATGCGCACCATGATCCGTTGTTCATCCCGTCAGTTGCGTCCTCTCTCCGACCCTGATTTAACTTTTTAATTTCCCCAAATCGTTTTGTGCGTATGGTGCTTTCTAGTATGAGCAGTGAGATCCCATTGTTCCCAATGTCTATTCCTTTTGTTTGCTTTTTCGAACTTTTGCAGTTAATACATGCGATTCCGCTTAAATTGCTTGGTAATGAGTGCCGTATTGTTAAAATGTTCTAGGGTTTGACAGTTTTTTTTTCTCACTCTGTAAGCTCATTTACGAGTTCGGCTGTGTTTTTGTGTTAGTAAGGTGTTATTACAGATCCTTGTCTTGCGCTAGTGATTTCCATTCCTTTTGCATCATTGTT
Organism: Eragrostis curvula; assembly: GCA_007726485.1. NCBI lineage: Eukaryota > Viridiplantae > Streptophyta > Magnoliopsida > Poales > Poaceae > Eragrostis > Eragrostis curvula. The sequence continues at coordinate 6,501,917 of CM017444.1, read as the reverse complement.
TGCAATTCCAGGAGGCATGGTATGTACTCGATTAATCGTTGTGCTAACAACAGTGGCAGGGCATGACTTGATGCTGGGAGTCCAGTAGTAACATCACCATGAGTGATGGCTTTGGACGGTGCAGTTAGTAGGGATAGGGGTACCTGTGTTGCTGCGCGAGCGCCATTGAGGACGAGGCGCTGGTGGCGAGTGCAGTAAACTACGACCGGGCTGCTTTGTATTGCTTGTGCAGCCCTATGCGATCGTCCTAGCTAGCACCTGAGAAAGGAAATCTAACTAGAGATTGATGCCTCGAAAGGCCATCACATTCGCTGCATTGCGGCCATGCATGTGTTTGTAGTTAAGGCGTTGGCTAATTCCTGTACATGTTGTATGTTGGGTCTTCATAACATGTGGCGAAGGCCAGGACGGTCTCCACTGGGTTCCTCTGGCAGAATTGTTATGGTCTCTCCTTCATTATTAAATTTTGGGATTGATCATTTGATAACCTCATAATTTTGGCGGTTTACCATGGTGCATGATCTTTTTTTGGTCCTTCCTGATGTAGCATGAATTTATGAGCCCTTGCGTTATTGCATATAATCTTTATTGAGAAAATGGTTACTATAAATTACAAATCATTTGTGCAATTGACTATTTACGATCAGTTTTTAGACTTACATTGTTAACTATAGAAGGGCAATAATATACATTTGTTCAGATGCAGCAGAATAATTTGTCTCTTCAGTTATTGAGAGAGAAAAAGGTCAACCAAAACTGTCAAGTTGCGTGTGTGTTATTTGAATCCAACATACATTTGTTGAGAGGTCTTGTGTGTGATTGTTTCTGACTATAGCCTAACTCAGTTGCTTACACTTGCATACATGCATTCAGATCACGGTCCATTTGTATAGAGTGTCCATCAGTCTATAAGCTGTAGCTTAGTTTTACCCTCACACGTGCTCTAGTACATCAGACTTTGAAAAATATGATGTAATCTATTTTTCATTTTGCAATTTTTACCTTTTAGATGGGCAATCCTGTTTTTTCAAATTCATTTCATTATTCTTCCTTTGTTGCAGATTCAATAACCCCATTCAATGACCATGCTTGTGCACATCTGAAAATTATTCCCTGAAGTTGTTGCCCATAGTGTGTTTTTCAAGTACACCGTTTGATGCATATAAATAGCAATCAGCTTTTAGCCTTCGACTAAGCTGTTTGTCCTCCGGCAGCAATAGTACCCTGAACTTGCACATGGAATTGCATGTGGATGCATGTATAATTGCATAGTATATTTCGTGCGATTGTATAACATACATGTGGATGAATGTCTAATTGCCATTTGCTATAGCTTTGTTGCTGTTTTCAGCTTTTCTAGTAATGTAACTGTAGCCATGGTAATTCAATGCAATATTTTAGAATGCTACCATGATTTTACATTTCAGCTATGTTCAGGGTTAAGTTGTTATCGACTGAAAGTCTGAAACATCTCTCTGTGTGCCTCATATTCCCCTTTTTTTTTGCATCACATGTCTTTTCTGTTAGTAACCTAGCACTATGTTGTTTTTCGTTATATATGTAGGTTCATCTCTTTTTCAACATGGAGCTTTGTGGTGAGACACTTCTGTTACTATGGCTTCAAGACTGCTTAGCAAATAACAGAGGTAACGAAAATTGCAACTTTTGTGTTCTGAAATTACTAATGTGCTTACTAGTAATTTCGAAGTTACAGATATGCAATTTTATTCAGATCATTGATTTTTACCATTGCACAGTTATTGATCTACCTTGGTATCCATTTGTAAGGATCAGTAGATAGTTAAATAAGGTGTAGTTACTATAATGATATGGCGTTCTAACTCCTCATTTGATTCATTGTCACTCTCCTCTTCTCAATATCTGACAATGCTTCGATGTTCCCATTTAGTTTGCCACAATATTGAATTGTAATATCTGATTGTCTGAAGTTTAAATCCTTCAAAAGTTGTCCATCCTGCCAACGATTATAGATATGAACTGAAACAAAAATTCAAGTCATTTAACATGAAGATTGAAAATTGCACTTTGGGAATATGGGAATTGCATGATTTGGTTTATGCATTTTTCATGATATAACAAGTGCAAAAATCTGTACTATATGATGCAATGGAAACATAAGTATTTTTTTTGTAGGATCATTTTTTTTAAGTTTCTCTTGTTAAATTTGTATTGACTGTAGGAAAACTTGTTCTCTGTGGTATGGCCTTTGTACCGTCTAACTAGGTATTGTCTGTCATTAGTGTATCAGCAGTGTGACACTGATTCAAGTATGTTTCTGCATTTTCATCTAGCAAAAATGTATCAAATTACTACACTAGTAATCTGGCATGATTCAACTGCTATTAACCTGTCCTATGTCATGCACTATCTGATATTATTTGAATGTAGATGGTGATCACTTCGTTTAACATTCTCACGTTCTTCCTATGTTCTTGATGGAAGCTCTTTTTGATTAAGTGTGAATTAGATTGGAGGGTGAAGGTCAAGGGCTTCTAAAGATCAGAACTCATGCGAAGCCATAAGAAAGAAAGCCAGTAGATGTCCTGCTGCCTAATTTTCTTTTTCGGCTCATTGTATTGATTTTTCTTCCAAAACATTCTTGTCTCTCTTCTTGCGGCATTGATGATATCAATTTGATGTGCTTTTGTGTTATAATTTCTTGCATGTCGACTTGTTATATTTTTTGGCACAGGTCCAAATCAAAATGTAATTTGCAGTCCCCTTCTCATTTCTTATTAGTTTTATACTATTAGTCATGTAAAATGTTTGTGTTACGAAAAGGTGGCACCGAGTTACAGCTTACAGTTCCAGTCTTGTAACTTGCAGGTTTGCCTCTCTCAATTTGGGTTCGACTGGAACGGACCCGTTAGTGATGAAAACAGAATTACCAATTTGTTTGGCAGGCCCGTTACTGGCTGAATCACACAAACCGGTTCTGTTTGCGGGCCCGATGACAAACAATGCTACAAATGACTGCAATCGACTCGAACCTTCAGATCTTGATCGGATGGGCGTGAGTGTCGCTTGAAACACCCTCAGGTTTTCAAGCGCTTGAAAATTAGATGCCCCCATATTTATCTTCAAAAAGGAAAATATTTTCCTGTTGTAAAAATTCGATTGGCAATCAATGTGACACTTTTACATTAGTATTTCCAATACAATATCACTCCAGCATTTGAATTTTCATCGTAACTTTCTAAATATATCTAAAGAATGAGTGTGCACGAAACGAAAATAAACTAACATTCTAAATTTCAAAAAATCTAGCTGCGCTGTTATCTTTTGCTGTTTGTAATCACTTTTTCTTGAATTATCTATCTCTATGCAATCACTTCATTTTTTAGGATGTGGCATAATAAGCAAAATGCATGTTCATCACTTCATACGCTTAAGTATCTGGAACTAAATGGTGTAAATATGATATGTCAGATGTGGCACAATAAAGAGCGTTGTTTTTTCTTAATAATAACAAACCTAAAAAAAATTCATCGACCAAAATAATAAGGCATCAGTTTTAAGTTTTAACACTTGAATGTATGCACCATCCAGCACCGGGCATCGGCACTAGCTCTCTAAATTAATGATAAATGAAATCAACTTCATCCAGAAGTGCCATGCAAACATATGGTCTGTGCGGACCAGTACGGGAACACCTTCCCCGGCGACATGTAAGTTTGACTTGAGGGTCAGAGGGTGGCCAAAGTAAGTTCAAGCAAATTCAAAAAAAAAAAATCATATGAAATTGAGGCTATTTTCTTTTCTTTTTTATTTTGTAAGTTCAGGGGTAATTTATTTTGTATGAAATTAAGGGTGTTTTAAAAACATTTCTGAAAGTTTTATATTTTTCGCAGGAGGGGGGGGGGGGGGGGGTGGCGGCTTGGGTCCTACACTGACACACGCCATCGCTGCCATGTGGCCTAATCTAATCCCTTGATCCAAAAAAGAAAGCATTTGTTGATTTTGAGAGATCATGTCTGATCACATTTTGGAGGTCAAACATAGTATAAGTTACAAATCCCGATTCTTCTGCGACTCTGCATAAACATGCTCCAGAATCAACAGTCAAAATGACTGCCCAGCAACAAAGGTTGGATTGGGGGTGGATGTCATTGGCTTTGCAAATTTTTGTAAGGACCGCACGACAACCGGTGGTGACAAGTACAGGTGCGGAGGCTGTTCAGCGTCACGCGCGAGCAGCGAAACCTAGCGCGCCTCACCACAAAATAAAAAAACAATCAGTTCTAGCCGCGTAATTTTACGCGGGCTATCTTGCTAGTTTATATATATATATATATATATATATATATATATATACTATTCAGAGTCTTGGGCTCTGAATAATATTCAACGCGCTAGTCAGGTTGGTGCAGCCCAACCAGCTCAGCCCCCGATACTACAATCTCACCCCGCAGTAGTATATGCGACAGGTTGTATATTGACTGATTACGAGTAGTATATCAAACTTACTAGTACTAGTATACAAATGAGCGACGGATCTTTTTCTCTCTCCTCGTCCTCATTTTCACCGCTTTGTTCTCTCTCCTCATCCTCTCTCTCTCTCACCTACCACGAGCGACGGTGTCAAGATCCACCGGCGGCGAGGCAAGCGGCGCGACGGCGTGCTCATGGCTGCGCTGCGAGGCAAGTGGCGCTCCTCGACTGTCGTGGCTAGTCGGCTCCTGCTCGCGTGCGCCGCTTCGGCGGCCGGACGCGGCTGCTCGCGAGCGGTGAGGCCGCGGCGTGACGCGGCTGCTCCCGGTGTCTCCGTCCTCACCAGATCCACGAGCCCTCCTCCTCACCAGATCCGCGAGCCTCCACGGACGGCGTCCACCCGGCTCCGAGCGAGCGAGGCAGACGAGGGCTGCTTCTTCAACGCTCCGTCCAAGCAGACCACGCGGCAGGTGAGAGCAAAATTCTTTTTTTTTTATTCTCTCGTCTGATTGTCGCATGGCATGAACAGATTGATTTTGATTCTTGCGAGATCTGAGGCCTTTCCCAACGTGGATCTGAAATTCCTTTTTTGGTCTCCTTTATTTCCCCAAAATCGTTTCTTTCCCCCCTTTCTACCAGATTTTGACGCCCGATTCGTTTTATTGTTGCCCTGCAGCTCACAGATCGATCTGCGTCCTTGCGCTAGTGCACAGCAGCCGCTAGCAAGCAAGGCTGCTTCCGGACAGGACGACCCCAGGGAAGGCGGCAGATGGCCGTGCTGTTCCTCCACATCGCAACCCCTCAGCAAGCTCACTATGCGGCAGGTGAGGAGCAAATTCCTTTTTTATGCTCTTGCCTGCTCGCCGCATGACATCAAGAAATCGATTTGATTTTTGGTTTTGAAGATCCGAGCCTTTCCCAGCGTGGATCTGAGGTTTTCTTTCTACATCTCCTTTGGTTCTCCCAAAATCATTCCTTTTCCCCTTTTTCTACCGTTTTTTGATGCGTGAGATGGATTCATTTACCCATTTTCTTCTCGATCTGATTCTTAATCCCCCCCCCCCCCCGCCGTGTAGATCTGAGGAATTCCTTCGGCCGATTAGATCTTTTAAGGCCTTCCACAGTGAGGAACGCTCCTGAAGAAAAAAGCGGGCCCCCCTGGTATAGCACAACGTGAGCCATTGAAAGCTGGGACCCACCAATCAATTAAATAACGAAGCCGAGGCACATGTGTGTGGCGCTGGTCAGGCCAACTGTGTTTCTCGCGCCATTCTCTGAGCATTCATCCGTGGAAATGATTGTTTATAGAGTTGGAACCGGTTCCTGAGCAGGAATCGCTCTCCATTTTCTGGCATCGCTTGCGAATAGGCGATGAGACGCACAATGTCGGGAGCGGTGCTTCAAACCCAGAAAACGTTTTCAGGCACCGGTTGCACAGTACACTGGAGGGCCTTGTGCTGGATTGTTTTGCGATAAAAGCTAGCAAAAGAAGCTTTGCTGTGATGCTGTACTTGCGTGTGATATTTTTCCATGGCGAGTTTGCTAGCGGTGTAGCCAGAGGTGCTGCTACCCCGCCTTGTCATCAGGCCCTGGTTGGAGCAGCTCGAATCGTGTGTGTGTTTTTTTTCTTTTTTGGTTGATGCTCAGTGGAGGAAAGCTGATGCTCGCGTGGAGATTGTGCTCGGCCAGAAAGAAGCTAGCTACTAGCTACTACTCTAGCATCAGGATTGCTAGTGCTTGCGAGTGTCATTTTCATTTTGGATTTCCTTTCTCTCTTGGAATCATTCCTTTTCGTTCTTCTGCAGATTTTGAAGTCTGAGCGTTCCATTTTTTGTTCATTGCAGATATCAGAGATGATGTTCAGCATTAGAGAGTACAGATTATGCTCTCGAGGTGTACATGTGTTCTGTAGTATACTAGAATTCTGGAAAATGTATAGGTTGTACAGTTGCAATACATGTATACAACTATGTAGTTTGGAGTATACAACACTTCGAATCAAATGAGGAATTTTCTTTGTGATTTTTGTGATTGTATAGCTGCGTAGCCTTGAATGTATAGCAGTGAAATGCCTGTATACAATAATGTAGTTTGGAATATACAACCGGTTTTTCTTGTTCTTTTTATGCTGGGAAGAAGGATCAAAAGTAATATATCTATGCACCACGAATAGTATATTTATATTATATTCAAAAAAGCTGGAGTGTGATTTTTGTGAGTTTAGCTATGTAGTCTCGAATGTATAGCCGTGAAATGATTGTATACAACAATGTAGTTTAGAGTATACAACTGTTTTTTTTCCTTTTTATGCCTGAAGAGGAATGTTGATGTCCTCATGAGTAGTATATCTATGTATGAAGAAGAGTATATCTTGAAGGAAAGAATGCCTATGTTCACATGGGATAGTATTTTCATGTACGAAAAAGAGTATATTTATATAAAAAAAATATCTACAATTTAAAGTTGAGAAAAATATCCGTGCTATTTGATCTCCTTGATATACAATCTCAAAAGTGTGGATATACGATAAGGAGAGTTGAGATATACAACTATGAAGGGCATATGACGTGTCTGACACTGAAAGTGACACATCTGACACTGAAAGTGACATCTCACATGATTGCCTTCTGATTTGCACGATTACTACGTCAAAAGTGCACATATACGACCCAATGACATGCGATATACTACCCTGACGCAAGCCTGGCTGGTCAGTGGGCTGGCCAGCGCGCTGAATAAGGCAGCAGCGCGCTGATTAGCGCTGCCGTATATATATATATATATATATATATATATATATATATATATATAAGATTATCTGCCGCTTAATATATACCAATGATAATGTGGCTAATACAAACATACCATGAAGAACATTGTCATCGTCGCCACGGGTTGTTCTGTCGTTTTATTGTATGATCTGGCAATGGATGGTTTTAGCCACATAAATTTTGTCCCTAGAGCTCTGTGGCAGCATCAGACGTATTTAGGAGTCCGCCTAACTTGTTGGTGTGCTCCATGAGAAGCCAGACGGCGCTGATGAACTCTCCCCCGGTGCTGAGCTTCCTGGCATGGGACTCCTCGCCACAGTGGTAGCCACAGTAGCACAGCATCTCCACCCACACCCCGGCGATCACCTGCAGCATGTCCGAGATTGGCAGGCGCCACCTGTTGCCGAGCAGCATCCCGGCAAGCCAACATCCATCAACATAAGCTGACATGTCGCCATAACGTTCTTTGCCGACACCGTCAATGTACATATGCATTTCACGAGCCGGAAGCATATACTCGGCTATTTTCTTGACGATCCTCGATCTAGAGGAGTTCAGGGTCTCTTTCTTGGTGGACCTGAAAAGTTCCCACCACAGATGGTTGAAATACAAGTAGTTCTGCTTGAACCGGACGCTGCGAACGGCCCCGGGCAACAGGTAGGGATGCAGAACCAGGAGGAACAACATATAGTTGGAGAGCACCCTGATGTCTTCCCGAACCGTGCCGCCGCTGTCCTCCGCCTCCTCCGGGCACATGGAGAGGTAAAGGTCGGTGGCGACGTGCCACACGATGATGCAACGATCCAGCTCGGTCTCATTGGCAACCCGCGTGAGATCCTCGTACATTCCTCTCTCCTTGAGTACCCACCTGCCCCGTGCGTTCCTCAGGTCCTGTATGGCCCTCCTTCGTATCTCTTCAGTCACCAAGGTCCTGATGCCATCAGAGATAGGGATGGTGCTTGAGTAATGTAGCTTCTGCCACCAGCCCTCGAGGCCGATCATCTTGGCGATTTTACCTCTGAGGTCGTCCTTGGCATCGGTGCAGATATCCAGTAGGTTATACTGGCCAATTGAGTTCAGGCAAGCCCTCCTTTCTCCTACCTTGAGAAGCATACGAATGCGCATGACTACTCTGCAGAGACGGTGCCATCCCCTGGCATGGAAGGTGGCGCATGCCCAGGACGACCCTGCAGCCCTAAGCGATGATGCCATCTCCAAGACAAGGGCTCCAACCAGCAAAACATAGGTGATAATGATATCAACTCTGTTGTAGGCTTCCTTGCGACTGAATTGAAAGAGCAAGAATGCTGAGACGGCAAAGAGTGGTGAGATGATCCGAATGCAGAAACCACACCATGTATGGATCACTGCCGCCTTCGTGTATAATATGTCATACATTAGGGAGAGCTGCATCCCAATAAGCTCATACAAGTACAATTCACCGTTCAACTGGATCCCTTGGCGCACAACTTCATACTGACAGTTTTGCATCACGGACAGATCAGCCAATAATCCCTTCCAGAAACTGCGCAAGTAGTGGGCTGCCAACAGGACCTCCTCAATGTCCAACTTGTTTACTCCCTCCCTCCCATGATATGGGTTGCGACCATGTCGGGCCCTGTTGTAATCATAGCTATGCTGATGGCTTGTAATGCTATCCATGTGGCCACACTTGAGTGCCCATGTCCTCTCCCCATACTTGAGGCAACCAGAGATGAACATCAAGGCAGCAGCTGCCAGCAATGTGCTAGGATTCTTCCCAACCGTGACGAACTGGAACAGGACATAGGCCGCCCCAATCACCTGCACAACGAGAGTGAGCAGGTGGCGCAGCCAGAGCTGGTTGTCTTGGAAGGCGTAGGCGGTGATGGTGTCTGGTCCGCCCAGGTGAAGCAGGAGGAAGGGAGCCCAGAATGGCATGATCTGGTGCTCGCCTGACCTGCTGCTGATGGACATGTGGCCAAGGGCATATATCGCGGTGTAATCGGCCAATAAGTATGCCAGCCAGATGACGGTTCTCAATAATGGCGAGCCTTCACGCCGGCGCGTACCCGCAGACAGGAGAAGGATGACTTGCAGGGTGAAGCTCAGCACCACCAGAATTTGGATGTCCCATTGCTCCCAAATGTAAGCAGCAGCTAGCCCTCCAGTCATTTGCCCCAGCTGAAATTGGATACTCAACGGTAAATGTATATAAATACCTCTGGCTCTGAAGTCTTAATGCAAAGTGAATACATGGAAATAAAGTATGTCTTCCTATCTGAAACAATCCACTTTGTCCAATTTTGTTCCTCAAAAAAAAATTTTGTTATCAAATTACTCCCCTAAATAGTTCAATTTGGTGTAATCTACTCCGCAATGCATTTTTTCTCTCTTCGTACGATTTGAGTTTAATTCTCAAATTTTGCATAATAATAACTATCATATATCCCTACATTAAAAAAGATATATTTTAACAATATTTATTTTAGTTTTAACAGAATCAAATATTATAAAAAATACTTATGAAAAAATATAAGATATTTTCTTTTACATAGTGATTGGTACCATCTATCATCTCGTAAAACCTGAGAACTAAACTCAAATCATATAAAGAGAAACAAAAAAGACAAAATGCGTTGAGGAGTAGATTGCACCAATTTGAATTAATTAAGGGTTGAGGCAAAATTTTGTTTAGGGACTAAAATGGACAAAATGGATTGCTGGGTAAACTGAAAATTGATGTTACAGAGTCACTAGTGCATTTCAAATTGTTCAGGTAGTGAGTTATTTTTGCAATAACGAGAGGATTAAGATGTGGAAGAAAAACTCTGTTTCTTACGAATTGAAACTAGAAATTCCAAAGTGTTTTTCTTTATTGTGATGCAGGGAAATTTTATAGAGTAACATACAGATTGATATAAATTAAACTATAGAAAGAGAATCCATTGAACCAAGAAAGAATCTAGAGAGAAGTTGGTCGCTAAACTTGTGGATATGTGGATGCTCGCTCAGTTCCTACCGTCCCTCAGTTCCTACCGTCCCGAGCTCGAAATATTGCAGCACAAATCGAAACGCAAATGGTCTCCCACCAGGCTCAACCAAATCGCACGGACAGGACGAAATGCTGCTGCTGTCGTCGGGACCGGGAGCCTGCAGACTCGTAAATCGATTAATCTATAATTTTAATATAAGGAGACGCGGTGGGTTCGGCGATCACCTCAAGGTGCTCGAAGAGGAGGAATGGCGGCGACAGGCCTGGGCACTGGACCGCCGGCGGCGGGGTGGCGGTTGTGCTGATCCGGCAAGTCCTCCCGCGCCGGCGACGGCGAGCAGAGCAGTGGTGGTGGAAGTGAGATGTGGAAGACCAGAGGCTACAAGTCAAGGGCTGCCCTGTGCTACAATAAAAGCGATGTGAAATGAGCATACCCACCCCACGCGTAGCAATTTCATGGCTCTCTCATTTCGGAACAAGTGTGTCCTGTGTAGAGGTTCTTTGTGTTGAGAAACTAGAAGCTTTGAAAGCTTTGAAGCGTTAACAAAAACTAGATAGATTGACGCACTATCTTCATATGTTTAGCCTCATAAATGTTTTTTATTTATTCGGTCCCGTGTGTTGACAATTTCATAGGTTAGACATGTGAGAAGATTATTTGAATATCATATGCTAATATGGTAGCTTTTGGGACTAAAATATAAATATGCAAAATAGGAACCATAATCATAGAAATATAGAAACCATAAAGGTCTAATTTGTAAGTGCCCACAACCTCATCTTATCCTACCTATCGTTATTATCTTTGAAAGCGTATAGACGCTGGAATGATTGATTGAATAATCATATTACAAGATTATACAGGGGAAGGGGAGCCATGAGGGCAAAGCCCTAGACGTGTACGTGATTACATATTTACATGGGTTGTATAGGCGCAAGGTCCAATACAAGTAGAGATACAACTGTATATGTCTACGGAAATTCTATATAGCATCCGGGTGCTACTTGGCAATCTAGCACCCACGACATGTGTCTCTTTCTAATTGGTTGAGATGGATAGCGGGTTAGATCTGGGAACTAAAACATAATTTTCTCTCAAAACGCTAATCTGATTTCAAATCCGTTTGAACCATGATATTGCTGTGAATTAACGCTACAAAATGAGATCCTGCATGAATATATTTTTTGTAAAAAATTAATAATATAAATACAATATTTTAACTTTTCTGATGACCTGTTTCAACATTTAGCACAAGCTGTTTCGACATTTTGAATAAAATATTTCAAAATTTTAGATATGAAATGTGAAATCTATTTGTTTGAGAAAATAAAAATTTAAATTCAACATTTGTGTTAAACTGTTTCAACATTTGTGTTATACTATTTCAACATAGTATTTTATAAGCAGCTTCACCATTTTAAATATGAAATGTTAAAAAAATTATTCAAATTTAATTATTCAAAATTATTACTTCAACATTTAACTGTTTTCAGCATTTGTAATAAACTATTCTAACATTGTTTATAAATTGTTTCAATGTTGAAAAATATACAATGGCCCATAAGTTGCTTCATGTTTGAGAGTTTTTTCTTACCCACTTCATGTTTGAGAGTTGAGACGGCTCCAGGTCAATTCTGCAGCTAAAAAGGGAGACAGAGTCAGAACCGGGTTCTGTCAAACAGAAACCCAGCCCAATGTAAACTAAAAAAAAAAAAAACCCAACCCAATGCGTTGAGTTAGAATATGCCCTGTATTTCTCTGGCATTGGCTCATGTACAATACTCGTACACACCATTACCTTCAATCGGGCTAAAGTGACAGCGACAGGAGTAGGTAAGACTTGTCTGCCAGAACCGGCAAGAGGACGGATCCGGGTGCCTTTGGTTCTGCTTTTTGCATCTGATTTTGCCGTGAAAAAAGTCACAGCCAACCAAAGGGACTTGCTTTCTTCCAAGTGCTTCTAAGAAAGCTGTTTTTACATAGTGTAAAGTTCACAGCACCTCTCGACCTGCTTTGAGCGGTTGTGGGAGAAAGTTTTCATAAAAATTACCCACTGCCACTAGTTATGTGATAACGGTTCGTTCATTTCCTCTCTGTTCCCCTCCTCATTCGACACAGAACAGGCGAGAGGAGACGACCGCATGCTAGGGTTCCTTGCCGCCGCCGGCGCCCCTGCCCGGCCCCGGCCCCGGCGCCGCCCCTGCTGCTGTAGCGCTCGACGCCGGCGCCCCTATTCGCCTCCACATGTCCAATCAAAGCTTCGCCCCGCCTGCCTTCCGAAGTGCGACACTCCTGTTCGATTCGAGGTCGGCAGCAGGAAATCCGTCCCTGTTCTATTGGAGCTCGCCAGCAGGACAGCCGCTTCACTCTTCTCTCTCTTATAGTCATGCGTCTCCAACTGGAGGCCATGGTATTCAACCCGTCATGGCGGCTCCTCCTCGAAATAATCCACATCTCCATAGCTCCGACCCGAAATTCCGCATCAAACGGGTGTGTCATAGCCCGGGGATTTGATTCCCCCAATTATCATGAACTATTTCCCCTTGTTTCGGTGCCGATTTGAGCTCCGGAGATCGTCAATGGTGGCTGGAAAGAGAAGAACGCCACTGAAAGAAGCTTTTGCAAACAGCCCCTCACCTAAACTTGTAATTGATATTGGTATTTTTGTGTCTTGACGTTTTTGTACAAAACCCCTCAGACGTTAATATATCTCTGAAAATCTTTTGAAATTTAGACTGTACATGTTAATTTGGATGCAAAATTTAAGTAAACTAAGTTTTTTAAAATAAAGTTTTACATGTAAATATGTGAACGCACATAGTTTAACAATCATTTTGCATACAAATTGTCTCTCGAACCTTTAGTGGCATTACAGACATTTCAAGAACTTTTTCACAGCCACAGCTACTTCAACAAAACGGCTTTCAGCTTTTTCACAGCTCACAGCCCACAGCAGCTTTTTTCACAGCCACAGCACAACTAAACACACCCGCTTTCTATAACAGAGCTTTGTTGTCGGTGGTACAACTTTAAGGATGGTAGAAGAAAAAGGAATAATATCCTCTAGAAAAACAGGAGTTCGTAGCACTTATTTTTCTTAAGCTTACCTACTACTATGCTTTAATTGCCAACCAGTGTGCAAGTGTTGCACGGGTTGATGAGCTAGTTGATAATAGTATGGAACGTTCCTTTCCGTTTCGCACAGCATAACAACCTTGAAACGTCCACCTCAGCTTGTGCTAGGCTTCAGGCAAATTGTGCATCTCTCCTTCCATTCCCTGGAGCCAGCGGCTGTGGCGACAAAGATGCATTTCCACACACCGTGCGTCGCCGGCCGGCGTGGAGCATTTCGCGGTCTGCGAGCTTCGGATAAAAAAATTGAATATTCCGCCAGTGACATCATGTTTTTGCCTAAAATTGATAAGAAACTGCACACCGACACCGTACCGTTCAAGCCATAGCAGCGTGAGGAGGTTAACCATAGACTTTTTCTTCTTTTTTACATAGCCTTAGTATGCACATACACAAACCTTACTCGTATGAACATCTTTGAAGACTGAGCTGATAAATTTTCGAGATTGACAAAGTCATCACTTGCGTCTTGTTGTTGACGGACACATCACCTACCACTGAAAGCGCAACGCCGTTAAATTCTATAAAATTCCCTTCCATGAGAAGTCGAACCCAGGACATGAGATGCTACTAAGGCTCTTGTAATCATTAGTCTATAAGCCCTTTCGCCTTAGTTTTATTGCTATATCTGAAATAGGAATTTGGCTGTAGCATCAGTTTCCCCTATTATGTAAAAAAATGAATGAAGGAGAGACTTTACATCTCCTTTGTTGAAAAACATATGTGCGGAAAAGGATTATCTTTGGCATTGCAAAGAACCTATATGAATTTGTGGTGCTCCAAATGGGCATTGGTAGTAGTTTATGGTCCTGCATAAAATGGGCATATGGTGCGTTTTGATGCAAGTTTTGAGAATCTAAATTTTAAAATTTAAGATGAATTTACTAAATTTGTCATACATTTATTTTTTTGTTGTGAACTCAAAAAACTTCAAATTTTAGTGGATTTACAATGGAGGCAAACACTTGAGCATGAGTTTTATATTTTAAAAATTTCAAAATACAACTAAGATTAGATTAATTTAGTGAATTTTATTTCGGGAAAAATTATGGTAAGGTAAGAATCATAGAAAATTTAAATTCAGAGTGTTTTTTCCTTCTTTTTATTTTGCTTGAAATTTTGGGGTGTTACATCCTTCAAGTATAAGCAAAGTCCACATAACCAATTAAACTATCGTTTGGTTCATTTTACACCATAAACTATGTCACTTGATTCAATTCACCCCTTAATACAATTTGTTTTTTTATTTCTCTATGCAGAAATTGAATTTTAAGTTAAAATTTTGCATAGATGTAGTGAATGTCACAATGTATGTCAGAAAAATATGTAATAAATTTTTTGCCGTCATTTTCAATATAATATTGTATCCCATGGTTACTTAGTTATTAAATATTTCAGTCCATCAAAATAATAATAAAAAAATATTTAATATTTTTATAACATGAGTTACAATGTCTACTATCATCTCGCAAAATTTAAACCTGATGCCACACTTATGCATGGAGAAATAAAAAAAAAAATTATATTAGGGGGTAAATTGAACCAACTGACATAGTTTAGAGGGTGAAATGAACCAACAAATAGTTTATGGGGTTGTAGACTTTGACTATACTTGAGGAGAATAATTTGAACTTTTTTCTTTCTTACATCCGGCCCCCTCTTGCCATTGGTGCTAGCTTCGCCTGTGATCACAATGCAACATAGCATGACAAATGCCAGGTTGGGTGTCTAAGTGAAAACTAGCATCAAACTAGGTTATAAAGTCTGACACTGTTGGCTCACTCCATTACTTTATGTTGCACGTTCTATCAGCCTACAACTGCCTGCTAAATCATTTCAATGATGAAAGTTGGGCATGGCTGTTATTACTGATAAATGAATGATCCTTTTTTCTGTATTTTATCCCAATTCAGTTCTATTTATATGCTTTAACTCAAGTGATGGTTGGTTCCAAAAAACAAAACTCAAGCAATGATTATCCTTTGATTCGTTGTGTGTTTCCTTTGTATGCAGGGTAGGTTTTTCCTTTCTCAAGACATGGCTGTTGCTATGCACCCTTTGAAGGCAGTGGAGGGCACTAGCATGGCCGCATGGGCGTGAGAGTATGTGCCAACAACGTTGCAAACACTCATAGATTTGAGTTTGATTTCTGCAATCCTAGAAATAGAAATAGACCACGTGAAGTGGATTTGAATTGTGCAAACTGTGATATCTTAAGAAAAGTTTAGGCTTGCAATGTTAGCATATGTACCATCAATCTAATTTGATGTTTAAAATTTGTCATTTATTTTAGGAACATACATTTCTCTAAATGTATCTTTTGTCTTGTGTTTTATTTTAACTCCCATTGCAACGCACGACCAATTTGCTAGTCTAAGTCAAAGGCACAAATGCTACTCAGAGCATCTGCTTTATATTGGACTTTTTGGTTAAATAGGAATGATATCGTCTTTAATAAATCACACTCATTGGCTTCGGCAGTGGGCACCGCTACAAAAGTGTGATGAGAACACCAAAATAATGAAAGATGCATGATGTGAATTAAAGACTATGTTGATGCAAATATTTGCCAATCATGAATGGTGCTTTACAAAAATAATTGCGATTACACAATACAACTCAGACACTCACAACGCGCACACACTCATCCCTATAAAAGCACATAGCAAACCCTCTCCCTATGAGTATTTTCGAAGACTGAGCCAACAAATTTTTGAGATTGACGAAGTCACCACTGGCATCTCAGTGTCAACGGCCACGTCGTCTACCGTTAAAAGCACAACGCCGTTAAATCTTAGAAAATTCGTCTCCGTAAGAAGTTGAACTCAAAACCTCACTTTAAATAATACTGAGGCTCTTGTAGCCATTAGGCTACATACTCGTTCACATAAGATTGCTTTTTAATCATTTATCCAATCAATGTTAGTGTCTCCTCTTTTTATTCCTATACGTGTGAGTGTCGGCAGACGGACGGGCTGCCTAGAATTGTAATTTGCAGGCTGTAGCCTCTATTAGAGGTAAAGGCCGGGATGCTAGACTCTTTCTTTCTTCGATGAAAGTTACTAATAGACTTAATCCCCAAAAGAAAAAGAAACAAAGAAGCTAGTGCCATGCAAGAGGACTACCGACTATCCAAACGACATTGGATATGGTCCAACGCGCCACGAAGAGTATGATCTAAGCAGAAAGGCACATACTATCTCGGTTCTAAAATGTAAACATTTATTGACTTTAGAAGATTACGTTTGACCATTCGTCTTATTCAAAAAATTTATAAAAGTATTATTTATTTTTATACAGTTAGTTTTATTATTAGACATACTTTAAACATGATTTATTTGTTTTATATTTTTGTAAAAAAATTTGAATAAGATGAACGGTCAAACGTGATGCTGAAAAGTCAACAAATGCTTACATTTTGGAACGGAGGGAGTACTAATTTTCTTAGGGCTCTTCTCAACAAACGCTTCGTTCCAGTTGCTGGCTGAAGACTTTAAACGAGTCGTCACACATCCATACCAACTCTAAAAGTCTATATATCGATCTGAAGTGCTCACAATAAAATTCTGCTTCTCCACACCAAGAAAGAGCATCTCAAGTGCTGGTATGGAACAGTTCGAAACCTGCCTGATACTAAAATTCTGGGATATTCCCTTAGATTTATAGCACTGGTAAAGACAGACATCCAAAGAACGCCCTTAATAAAGACGACATCCAATGAACGCCACTAGTTGTGTCTCGGGTTTCCAATTTTTACCATTATCCCTTCTTTTTAATTTTTTTAACCCTAAATCAGACCTCAAAGGACAATTTTGCCCCTGAGCCTTCTTCTCCGCCCGACCCCGGCCAGCCGCGACCTGCCGCCTCGCTTCTCTCCGCCATTGCCCGCCGCCTCGCTCCCCCCGCGCGCGCGCCAGCTGCGATGCCCCTCGCCACCACGACCTGCCACCGCCGTCGCTTCTCTTCCCTCGCGCTGCTGCCCGTCGAGTGCGCCACCGCCGCCGCTTCTCTCCCCTCGCGCAGCTGGCCGTCGCTTGCGCCGCCGCTTCGCCCCCCGCGCGCTGTCCCCTGCCACCTTGCCCGCGGCTTGCTCGCCGCCGCCCGCCGCAACGCCCGCTCGAGACGCCGCCCGCTGGCCGCGCGCGCCCCGACCCGCCCAAGCTGCCGCCATTGCCGTGCTGCCCCGATGCACGAGCTCCAGACAGATTTCAGTTCAATTCGTGAAGCTCAAGTGTAAAAGTGTCTTCGCGAGGGGTGCGCGTCGGCGCCAGCTTGATCGCTGGGCGCGCACGGCGAGCGGACGCGGACGCGACATGCGCGGCGACGAGTGTTCGTCGGCATCTTGCTCGCTCCGGCAGGAAGACGAACACACAGGGGCAAAACAGTCAATTTAGAGCATAGTGCTAGAGATGAGAGAGAAGTATAGCTAAATCATGGCGTTTTTTAGATGCTCTCTTTACTAAAAGCATTGTTTGGATGTCGCCTTTTACCAGTGCTATCAATCTAAATCCCCCTAAAATTCTTCATCAGCCGGATAGGATACGTACAGAATCAGGAAGCAAAAGCAGAAGCAGCAACGAAAATGCGTTTCTCAGAACGTCGAGAAGTACGGACCCTTCAGAAATCTGACGCGTGTCCCATATGCGACCCATATGCGCGTGACGGCGTCCTCCGATTCCATTCGCTTTCCGTCCGTCCCGTCCCATGTGGCATGTGCGCCCCACCTTGCAGGCAGCTGCGTCCCATGCCTGCCTTGCAACAGCGCGTGCTGGCGCTGCACGCGTTTAGCACTGCTTTTTTCTGTTTTGCGCTAAAGCGTTTAGATATGCATGAAGCGTTTTCTGTTTTGCGCTGAAGCAATTAGCGTTGCTTTTTTTTTTCTGTTTTGCGCTGTGCGCGTTTGCATGAGACGTTTAGCGCTGCACAACGCATGGGCCGAGCTGCTCCGCACTCTGATTATCATCTATCATTGATATTGATTTTTTTTTTCTTTTTGCGTCTGTCTATACGTGATTAACACAGAAATAGCTAGCCTATGAGCTAAGCATGATGGAAGGATGATGTCATATACGCATATCAGCCGGATGAAAAATTTTGTATTTTGATTTGACTTGGATGCATGGCGCAGGGTTTAAACTATAGCAATTGTCGTTAGTTGGTTTGAAAAAAAAAAGAGATGATAACACTCATTATGGCATTGATTAGATACAAAAATAATACGCATGATGAATATGCAAGGACCGCGTGAGCGTGCAGGCGCGGATGGGTGCCACTCGATACACTGCTGGGTCTTATTTTTGATCAGCTACTACCAACAAGTGTTTTAATAAATTAAATTCTCTTGGTTCAACCTAGCTGCTCTGTTGTTTTCATGTGATGGCTGACTAGATCCCTGTCGAGCCATATCCTCATGGACACAAACATAGATCCTATCGGGCTCTGGCTCACCGACTGTGGATAGGCGACTAGTTCATCTCGCGTCGTCGCTAGCGAAGCAGACGCTAGCTGACATGAAATATATGCGCCCGATTTGAGCGAACTGGTTTAACCTCTGGATTTAGCCTCCGAGGTTTAGCCTCTAAGGTCAGCCTTCTGGGTTTAGCCTTTAAGATTTAATATCCGAGGGTTTATCCTCCGGGGTTTAACCTTTAGGGTTTAGCCTTCAAGGTTTAGGGTTTACTATTTAGTCTTTATGGTTTAGCCTTTGGGGTTTAGCCTTCGGGGTTTAGCCTTTGGGGTTTACCCTCCGGGGTTTTGCCTTATGAGTTTAGCCTCTGAGATTTAATACCCGGGGTTTAGCCTCTAGAGGTTAGGGTTTACTGGGGTTTAGGGTTTAGGGTTTAGCCTCTAGGATTTAAACATCAGGATTTAGTCTTTGAGGTTTAGGATTTAGTGTTTAGCCTTCAGGATTTAGCCTTTGGGGTTTAGGGTTTACTATGTAACCTTAAACCCTAAACCCTAAGTAGTCTTCAGGGTTTAGTCTTTTGGGTTTAACCTTCATGGTTTAGCCTCCGGGGTTTAGCCTCATGGGTTTAGCCTCACAGGTTTAGCCTGTGGGGTTTAGCCTCACGGGTTTAGCCTCTGGGGTTTAGCCTCACGGGTTTAGCCTCCGGGGTTTAGCCTCACGGGTTTAGCCTCCGGGGTTTAGCCTCACGGGTTTAGCCTCCGGGGTTTAGCCTCTAGGTTTTAGCCTCCTGGGTTTAGCCTCTAGGTTTTAGCCTCCTGTGTTTAGCCTCTTGGGTTTAACATCTAGGGTTTAGCCTCTGGGTTTAGGGTTTACGTTTTTAGGATTTAGGGTTTAGGGTTTTTAGGGTTTATGGGGTTTACGGTTTAAGGTTTTAGGGTTTAGGGTTTACGGGGTTTTGGGTTTATGGTTCACGGGGTTTTCAGGTTTAGGGTTCAAGGTTTAGTGTTTATGTGGTTTAGGGTTTTTTGGGTTTAATGTATGGAGTTTCGGGTTTTTGGGGTTTAGGGTTTAGCGTTGAAGGGGTTTCCAGCTTTAGGGGTTTAGGGTTTATGGGGTTTAGGGTTTGTTGGGTTTAATGTTTGGGGCTTCGGGTTTTAGGGGTTTAGGCTTTAGGGTTCACGGGGTTTTGGGGTTTAGGGTTTAGAGTTTTTAGGGCTTAGTGTTTTGGAGGTTTAGGGTTTTAGGGTTTAGGGTTTAGTCTTTTAGGATTAATCGTTAAGGTCCCGGGTTTAGCTTTATGGGTAGCCTATAGGGTCCCGGGTTTAGCCTTATTGGTAGCCAGTAGGGTCCTGCGTTTAGCCTTTAGGATTTAGCCTATATGCTACTAGGTTTAACCTTTTAGGTTTAACCTTTAAGGTCCCGGGTTTAGCCTTATGGGTAGCCTATAGGGACACGGGTTTAGCTATATTGGTAGCCAGTAGGGTCCTGCATTTAGCCTTTAGGGTTTAGCCTATAGGCTACTAGGTTTAGCCTTTTAGGTTTAACCTTTAAGGTCCCGGGTTTAGCCTTATGGGTAGCCTATAGGGTCCCGGGTTTAGCCTTATTGGTAGCCAGTAGGGTCTTGCGTTTAGCTTTTAGGGTTTATAGCCTATAGGCTACTAGGTTTAGCCTTTTAGGTTTAACTTTTAAGGTCCCAGGTTTAGCCTTATTGGTAGCCAGTAGGGTCCTGCGTTTAGCCTTTAGGGTTTAGCCTATAGGCTACTAGGTTTAGCCTTTTAGGTTTAACTTTTAAGGTCCCGGGTTTAGCCTTATGGGTAGCCTATAGGGTCCTGCGTTTAGCCTTTACGGTTTAGCCTATATACCTTGACGGTTTAGCCTTGTTGGTTACAGGTTTACTCTTCCCGGGTTTAGCTTTAACAATGACGGTTTTAGCATTTAGGGTTTAACTTTCGTATCCTAGGATTTACTAGACATTTGATTTTGATTTTATCCAGCAATATATGTTTGATATTTGTTTTACGTGATAAAAATATTAAAATGATTAATCAATAAAGTAGTGGTTTCTAATTTTTTTATCACATGGATTTTTTTTTTTTTGCCTCCTAAGTGTAATTTGGGTGGGCGGCAGTTTGGCCATCACGGAGGCCCAACAGAGAGAGCACTGGGAGGGACGATACACAGTCATCGTGCTTTCAAAAAAAAGAAAAAAGAAATCGTCATGCTCCTCTATTCCCGGCCGCCATGGGCGACCTCAGAAAAGCTCCAACAGCATAGGGAGAGGGGAAGATGGCGGCTAGCGATCTGTGGGATCGAATCTTGGAGGCAGTATGGTTCCGTTTGATCCATCAATTTGGGTCTTTGCCATTGGAATTAGCAACGGCCATGAGGAAGAGAAGAAGCGGCGGTTGGAGTTGTGAACGAGCCATGAATCGAATCCGTCGCCTGATTATTGCCGAGTGGGTCGCTACCCGCGTGAGTCATTGCTTCAATGACAACCTGTTGCGATCTGATCTGACAGGCCGCACATATTGTTTGACCCGGCGTCCGAACTTCAAACCTACGAGCAGCGGCGGTGGGAAAAAGCGAGGGAATTCCGTTGCGGAGACAAACGGCAGCGCACGCTACGTGGCTGGAGGAGGGAGCTGCCTAAACAGGGTGACGGTAGATAGAGGGTTCCGTATCTCGGTGGGTTCCTAGAAAATCCGCGTTGGAAGCAGCAACCCTTCTCAGGGAAAGACAAATGGAGAAAGAGGATATTAGCAGAGAAACAACGAAGAGCACGGCGGCGTCGCCGGACGGCAGGCGGCCGTGGCCTCCACGCCTACTCCTTCTCGTCGTCGTCACGTCACTTGCTGCACGGCGTGTTGGTCAGAGCAATGGGCTCCTTCTTCCGCCGGGCCGACGTGCTCGACGGAGGGCAACACACCGACCGCCGGCAGCCAGTCAAGAAGAACCTGGACCGGCCAGCTCCTCGCCGCGCTCCCCGACGCCGTGCAGCGACAACGGCTGGTTCTACAACGGCACGGTGGGGGCAGGCGACGACAGGTGTACGGCCTCATCATGTGTTACGCCGACCGCAATGCGAAGCTAGTGCACCGACTGCCTCACGGTGCGCCCGCCGGGATTACCACGGCGTGCTTTGGAAGCCGGAACGTGAGCGCAGCGTACGACGCTGCCTGCTCCACTACTCCGACAAGCCCTTCTTCTCCAATTAAGGCCGACCCGAGGAGC
>CM017444.1:6431261-6479924 GCA_007726485.1 Eragrostis curvula | reverse complement strand
AACGAGCTCGCCATGACGTACGGCCACCCACTCGCCGCTGCTCCTCGCGAACGGGAGCACGCCATGGCTGGGTCTCTTGTAAGCAATTGGGCCTGCCCATGGCCCAGAGTGGCCGGCCTTTTGGTTAAATCATGGCCCAAGGGTGGTCGCTATTCCAAATAGCGACTGCCCCCCTCTGCTGTTCGTCCGCGGCGCGCGCTCCCTGGTCCCTGCTGGCCGGCGGCCGCGCCGTCTTGTAAAAGCGCTACCTATAAGAGTTAACGTGGCCAATCCCGAACGAAGCAGTGGTCGATCCAATCCCATGTCGTGATACGATGTCCGTCGTTGTGTACGTACCTCCTCCGGGTTAGCCGCCATGACGGCGCCGCTCGTGCTGCTCCAGATCGACTGGGGTTCGCGCCATGGACGCAAGGTTTTATTGTTCATGGATGGAAGACCTCGAGGTCGGTGGCGCATGTCGACGTTACCGGCCCTGCGCTCTCGCGGGTCACGCCGTATTGATCGTCCGAAACAACCGTGCAGGAAATGCCTGGTGCTCTCTCGATCAGCTGGCGTGGGTCCAAAACTGCAACGAACGGCGCAGGCAGCAAACAGTGCGGCAACCGGCGAACTCACGCGCCGGCGTCGCGTTCGCGGCGCTTTCGTCGGCGGAGCGAGCTGCAACGAAGTGGACATGCGGGTGGGGGTCACGAGGATGCACTCGCAGCGCAGTCCCACTTGATTTGAGGCGTCGTTTTCGGTCTGCAGCGTGTCTGCAGAAGCGGCACCGGCACTGGCGCGATGAAAAGAATGGCAGGCGATCGATGAGAGAGCGCATGTGCATCTGCACCCCCTTTAGTCCTACGAAAGCTCCGTCATTGATTTTTTTCTTTACTATCTTCTGTCATTGATTCATATTTGATACATTACGGTTCACATTTACTTGCGTGAGGAAGAACAAGATTCATGCGTGCAACGGAACAGGGGCATCAACCGGTGTGATGGACAAAATGCTGCTTGTTAGATCAGTGGACAATGTTAACAGAACCCCTCTAGCAGTATGTGATTACTTACAAGCCTCCTGCCACGATGGAAGTGTTATGAGAGAGCTGGTTGTTCTTGGTATGGGTTGCCAGCAAATCCACGCTATTAAAGTATTACTACTACGAAACTTCGTTTAAACAACCTCAATGGCTTCACCTCAGCCCTTCAAAATCCTCTATGGTTAAAAGATAATTTACTCAACGCAGAACATTTATGTCGTCTTGTCCGTTTTTACACTTCACCCCCAACCCATGCTGGTACTTATCATGGGTGTACTGTACAGTTCGTCAGAAATCGGAATCTGGTCAATTACTTGGGAAATTTTGATTTCGCAAAAGAAAAGGGTTCAAATTTGATAGTGAAGCAGTGAGGATTGTGTGGCCGGACATGCTGGATTACTGTATGATTATGGGGCGCAGAGATGGCTTGGTTTATACTGCTATAGGTCTTAGGATTTTTCGGCAAGGAAGTAGATACCGGATAGCTTTGTGAAGATATTTGGCAATTGGCATGCATAGGGATTGGCACTAAAATTACAAATCGGATAACTTTGTGAATGGTTGTTTTGCACACTAAAATTAGTAAATTACACACCATCTTCTAATGTATCAATATGCAGATATATCAATTCTCACTCACCTCAATCTTCAAAAAAAAAAAACAAAAAAAAACAAACAAATCTCACTCACCTCTGTTTGGAATTTTTTATTCATGCATGTTGGTCACCACCTGAAGCGACACTTTGTGGAAGTAGCAGTATATTTAACACCACATATTAAAAACGGAGCTGTTATAAAGATTATCCACAACCAGATGACGAACTTGCATACGTATATAACAAGCTGGAGCAGCTTTTGCATTGGAAACACCATTTTGTTCTAACGAGCTTGCATACAAGTAGATACCGCTATTTTTATTCCAGCACTGGCTGTGATAAAACAAGCTGGAGCAGCTTGCTTGGAGCCTCCTCCTATTCTGGTCGCTTGTTACGTATAATTGTTTTGTTAGTTTACCAGGGTTCATCTACTAATATCTTAGCTCTCACAATGTCACCATATTTCTTCACAATCTATCATTCTCTTTTTGTCCACTCCTCGACCAATCGCCAATACGTACAATCAATTACCATTGAACCATAAGTGAATTATTCACCCTCCACATCGCTTTTAGATGCAACTAGTCGGTGCACAGTAGCTTAACATATACAAATCTATTATATATATAATTGATGAGCAAAGAAGCCACACGTGCGCTCTAAACTGCTAGAAAATTCCCATGTTAATCGGGAAGGAAAAATAAGAAGAGAAAATTACTCACCACTGCCATTATGAAAATTAGTCACACCCCCCCCCCCACCCCCTATAAATAGTTATAAAATAGCTAAAATTCGGAATAATAAAAAATAGCCAAATACCCCCTCACACCTATTTCTAAATTACCCACATGCTAGTATGAGTCAAAAAAATACGTTCAATATAATAAAAGATAACCAAAAATACACTTCACATCTATTTCTAAATTACCCACCATACCATTATAGTAAAAAATAACTAAATTCGGGTTATAAAAGATAGCTAAATTATCTCTAATTCTTATTTCTATTATCCACCATACCATTATGAGTCTAAAATAGCTAAATTATGACATATGATGAGTAGACAAGCTGAAAAACAAGCTATGACGATGACCAGCCAATGATATGACAAACAAGCAGAGGTGCGAGAGAGGTAGGGTATGATGGTCATAATTCATAGCCGAAGTAAGGGTGAACGGAGGTGGGCGACGAGCAGGCAATCTGAACAACAAGATGATCAACCTACCAGTAGGCAGGACGCGTGAAGGTAGTGGCCCTTGCAAGAGTGGGCGACAAGTAGGCGGGACGGATACATTATCAGAGGAACAAGTGAGTCGAAAATAAGCCAAGATGACAACTAGCTGAGCATATATCATTACGAGCAGGCGATAGATGGGACGGTCGGAGAGAGCATATAAAGTTTATTATAAAATATGATGAAATACTTATATATACAATTTTATACTACTATCGTTGTGAAAACAATCAACTCTAAGTGCGCAAATGCCCAGACAGCCATACTAGTATATATACATGTGAAGTGCATGCCAAGCTAGAAACACCATGTGAGATGACTACCATGGCCTGCCAACCAGATGGACAAGAGGAAGGAAAGATTGGAGGAGACGGGACGTGTGAGATGACTACCATGCATTGATGAGATGTGACCATGCAGTCGCTCTACAAGGAGCAATGCGAGGGGTTTGGGCTCTACCGACTGAAGAGGATCTGCTGAATTCTGGGCCGGGGTGTATATATGCTGAATGTTATAAGCCCTGACGTACCCTGATATGGGAGCGTGTGATTGCGTATGGTGCTATGGTGAGTCTGGTTCGTCCGCAATGAGATTCAGCATGGGAGGAGCATGGTGTCGGTTCATGCATCGGTGTCCTTTCTTTGGACACTTGCGTTGGAGATTATTTTTCGCGTAATGTATGTGGGACAAGAAATTTGCAAATCTGAGCTGGAATATTCAACACACAGACAGCTACCCGGGAGTGGGATCCTCCTCCTAGTCTTCTGCTCTCTTGCGACCAGCCAAATCGATCTCTGAGCATTCCTTTTCTCGACTTCCGTTCCTTTATAGCATCGATTCCAATCCTCGATGATCTCCAAACAGCATCGACCCCTGCACCGGCTGTCGTGTTGTGGGCAGCCAGCATGGTGCCTCTGCGACGCCTTCTTGCAGTCCTGCTCCTCGCCGTACCCACCTCGTTCGCCGCATTACCACCGTTTCCGGCTCTCTGCTCGACGGACAACAACTTCACCGCCGGCGAGACGTACCAGGTCAACGTCGACAAGCTGGTGTACCTCCTCCGGCACGGGGCGGCCCGCCACGAGGGTTTCTTCTCCACCAGCTATGGCAAACTGCAGGACAGGGTTTTCGGCCTCGCCATGTGCTACGCCGACCACAGCTGGGAGAAATGCCTGTTCTGCCTGGACCATGCGGCAGCCTGGGTGGGCGCCGGCTGCCCATATAGCCGGAATGTGAGCATCAACTACAAGACGTGCCTCCTCCGGTACTCCAACGAGAAGTTCTTCGGCGGCCTCGACCTCACCCTCACGGACTCAAAGGGCTCCCACACCAACGTCACCGACGTCGCCGGCATGAACAAGGCGCGGTTGAATTTGATCGACCGGCTCTCCCGTGACGCCGTCGGCTTGCCCAGCCGGTTCGCCTACGACAACCAGCGTTACGAGGACTCGTATGGTGAGTCGCATGTGATGTACGCTCTGGTGCAGTGCAGGCGAGACTTGGGGGACAGTGAGTGCAACGGGTGCCTCAAAAACTTGACTGGAGAACTGGAGAAGCAAGTCCCCTCCGCCATAGCTGGCTATCTCTGGGGTACAGCTGTTACGTCAGATACAACCTTACGGGTCCGATGGAGATCATCCAGCCGCCTCCACTCGGTCGAAATACTCCCTCCGTTTTTAATTATATGACGCCGTTGATTTTTTTGTTGAACTTTGACCAACAATATATATAAAAATAATTAGTTGCTTAACATGAATGTATATTGTTAGATCTATCATCAAAAGCACTTTAAAATTAACATATACATTTAGCTATTTGCACAAATATTTATGAATAAGACGAATGGTCAATATAACTAAGAAAGTCAACGGTGTCATATAATTAAAAACAGAGGGAGTACTATGCAACAGCCTTGTTTTTGATACAAAGTATTTTTAAAGTTTTAAGAAAATATTATAGTCTTACAAAATACTTTGGTTTTAGAATTAATGTAGAAAGTGTTTAGGTAGAACAAAACCTGCAGGTTTTTCTCCCTTTTTTTGGACATCTTTTTCATATGAATAAATTGTTGTAGGGACGTGCCCCTCCAGTTTGCTTCCAAAAAGAAAACTTGCTGTTTTCAAAACATGGTACGGCCGTATGTGTAGTTTTTTCGGAGTTTAAGAAGCTTTCTAAACCATAGTGTGCTTGACGATGGCTTTTAAAAACTACAGCATCCGTGGGTTCTTTTTGGAGGAAAAAAAAGATGCATGAGATTAAGGAGCTAAATGGGTT
Source organism: Eragrostis curvula (assembly GCA_007726485.1). Taxonomy (NCBI): domain Eukaryota; kingdom Viridiplantae; phylum Streptophyta; class Magnoliopsida; order Poales; family Poaceae; genus Eragrostis; species Eragrostis curvula. The sequence continues at coordinate 6,474,798 of CM017444.1, read as the reverse complement.
TACAAAGCGATAGTTATATCTATGAGACAAAAGTAAAACCTCAATTCACCTAAAAATAAGGCAAACCCAATATCATGATGACAATATTAATAAATTACTTTTTCATATTAATTAAGATGTGCTTTTTAGTTTTTATTGATAGAAACTTTAGACTAGGTCCTGGTCAAAGATGACAAAGGCTGAACTGAAGATGCACCTTGAGGGAAAGAAACAAAGTAAATAGAGCCAACTTATTCATCAAACAGATTGCTGCAAATAATGAATTCAACATTTTTCTGGTCTATTGAATGCAAATTTTACTTGGTCAATTGAAAAAACGGCAGCACAAATTTGACTTGTCCGAAATGGATGCCGGCCACGCATGGTTAACCTTCTTAAAATGTTATAAACTTTTGTTCTGCAGAAGGTCCTCCTAGAGACAAATGGAAGCTCATCGAATTAATTATGGTGTCGGGCGGGTCCATCATCGGCACCATGGCATTAATGCTCTGCCTCGGTGTCTCCCGTGACTACTTCTTGCATTGTCGCAACGGCAGGACGAAATTGGCCGGGTCACTGACATTTTTCCGTGGTGAAGCCGTGGAAATTGGCGAGCTCGAGCAAGGGACTGGACCGAAGCGATTCTCCTACGAAGAGCTCACTGCCGCCACTGACAACTTCTGCGACAAACGGAAGTTAGGAGAAGGTGGTTTCGGGTCGGTGTACCGTGGTTTCTTGGAGGAAGAGAACATTTCCGTTGCCGTCAAGAGGGTCTCCAAGAGTTCTCAGCAGGGCTGGAAGGAGTTCATGTCGGAGGTGAAGATCATCAGCCGGCTTAAGCACCGGAACCTGGTGGTGCTTATCGGCTGGTGTTACGACGGCGTCGACGATGACCTCTTGCTCGTCTATGAGCTGATGCACAACGGCAGCGTGGACAACCACCTATACCATCCAGACCCGGAGAAGCAGCTGGTGTGGTCAACCAGGTACCATGTTTTACTTTCAAAATAATACCCAAAAACCCAGTAAATAAAGTAACAATCATGATCGGGTAGCAATATATAATCGAATTGACTCATATGATTTGTCATAGGTACAATATTGTGCTTGGGCTGGGCTCCGCGCTTGTGTACCTGCATCACGACACGGAGCAGAGCGTCGTGCACCGGGACATCAAGCCGAGCAACGTGATGCTCGGCGCGTCCTTTGACGCCAAGCTCGGCGACTTCGGGCTCGCGAGGGTGATCGACAACGGACGGAGGTCGCGGACAACGACACTGAAAGGCACGATGGGGTACATGGATCCGGAGTGCATGGCCACTGGCAGGACCAGCGTGTAGTCCGACGTGTACAGCTTCGGCGTCGTGCTCCTGGAGATCGCCTGCGGCCGGTGCCCCGTCGTGACTCTGCAGAACGGGAGCATCGTCCACCTGGTGCAGCGGGTGTGGGAGCTCTACGGCGCCGGGAAGCTTCTCGACGCGGCGGACGACCGGCTCGCCGATTACGATGTCCAGGAGATAGAGCGTGTGATGACGGTGGGGCTCTGGTGCGTGCACCCGGACCGGAGCCTTCGGCCGACCATTCGGGACGCCGTGCTGCGGTTCTATGCGCCGCTGCCGAGCCTCCCGGCGGCCATGCCGCCAATCGCCGCCTACGTGCCGCTGCCGGCTGGGTCTCTTACCCGCAGCCATAGCATACATGAGACAGCCATCACCGACAGTGGTGCCGATCTTGTTTAACAAACGTTCTGCGTGACACTGCATCTGTGCATCTGCGGCTTCGTGTAATAAGAACATCTCCAGCAATAGACCTCAAAATAAAGCCCTTACTTTTGTTTTTCAAGTCAGCATGTAAAAATAAGAGCTCAAAATTTGGTTTCAACTCCAGCAATAAAGTAACCCAAGACCCTATTTTGTGAAAAAAAAATGGTGGGATCCACAAATGAGAGAGAGGATTGGAGGACCCTGGGAATAAGGGCTTGGAGGTAGAATTTGAGAGGGCATGCAAAATGAGGGCCCAAGTAGGGTCCCTGCTGGAGTTTATTTTTTGACTCAAGACCTTAAAAAATAGAGTAGAGTCCCAAATAAGGGCCCTGCTGGAATTGCTCTAAGCAAGCGAGATTTGGGGGAAGCGGGCTTTTTCAGCTCCTGCATTCTCGAGTCACTGTCAGTGAAAACATTGTCTGCGACAAGTAGAGCTGAAAATGTTGCATTCATAACGCATGAGCGACCGAGCGTAACAGAAGCCTCTGATCAAGACGGCTGACAGTGGATCACATCAAGACATACAAAATGTTGACTGTTACAATGGCTCCTGGTCAATTATGCAGCCAAAGACGGTGACTGAGTCGGAAGAACCGGACCCAATGCTTCGACTCAGAATATGCCCTGTAAATCTCTGTCATGGCTCATGTACAATACAGAGGTCATCCATCACCTTCATGGGCTAATTAAAGAGACAGTCGGTAAGACTTATGCATCAACTCAGCTAGTGCTAAGCTTCAGGCAAATGGTGTATCTATTCTTCCATTCCCTGGAGCCAGCGGCTGTGGCGACAAGATGCATTTCCACTCTCCGTGCGTCGCCGGCCGGCCGGCCGGCGGGGAGCATGTCGCGGTCTGTGTCGTGAGCTTCGGGCAGAAATTTGAATACTCCACCATCATGCTTTTATCTGAAATTGATAGGAAACTGCACACCGTCACCATACCGTTCAAGCGACGGCGATGTGTGCATGTTAATGATAGACTTCTTCTTTTTTGCGATCAGTGGCGGACCACACCCAAAATTTTAGATGGGGCAGAACTTCACTCAGCTTTGGTCAGCGCCGGCGTTCTACTATAAATCGTGCATGGTTGTTAGCAAAATGACCATTTACTGGAACCTCTTCAAGGATGTGGCTGCTTGTTCATCATTCCTCATCTTTTGTTGCCTCACTCAAGTGGCCGAGCCGTATGAAACTTTGATCAAACATGGCAATGGGTCCTTTTTGTGCCGTGGTGTAGCTGGGGCAGCTGCCTCACCCCGCCGTATGGGGTGGTCCGCCCCTGTTTGCGATGAAGGTTGGTATGGTATGAACCAAACGACATTGGATACGGTCCAATGCGCCACGAAGAGTATGATCTAAGCAGAATCATTACGACATTGGATACGGTCCAACGTACGCGCCACGAAGAGTACGACATTGGATACGGTCCAACGCACAGACTTGTTTCCTAGGGCTCTTCTCAACAAACGACGCTTCGTTCCAGTTGCTGGCTCTGAAGACTTTGAACGTATCACTACGCATCCATACCATACAAACTCCAAGCGTCCATTTGATCTCGAGTGCTGGTATGGGACAATTCGAAACCTGCCAGCCTTGACACTAAAATTCTTCATCAGCCGGATGCAAAATCTGTAAGCGAAAGCAGGAGCACTAACACTTGTCAGGGGAAGACGAGGGTACTAGCAGAGAAACAGCAAAGAGCGACGGCAACCATGGCTTCACACCTTGTTCTCGTCGTCGTCGTCACGTCGCTCTGCCGCTCGGCGGTTGGTCAGAGCGACGAGCTCCTGCGTCCGAACTGGCCGACGTGCTCGACGACGGGCAACTACTCCGCCGGCACCCAGTTCAAGACGAACCTGGACCAGCTCCTCGCCGAGATGCCCGCCGCCGCCGCCGGCAACGGCTGGTTCTACAAGGGCACGGCGGGGGCGGCGGGCGCCGACCAGGTGTTCGGCCTCATCATGTGCTACGCCGACTACAACGCGACGGAGTGCACGGACTGCCTGGCCCGCGCGCCGGCGGGGATCACGGCGGTGTGCCCGGGCAGCCGGAACGTGAGCGCGGCGTACGACGCGTGCCTGCTCCGCTACTCCGACACGCCCTTCTTCTCCGAGGCCAACCCCAGCGAGGCGTTCTACCTCTACTGGCCCGCCGACGCCGGCATCGACGAGAACGCCCTCGACTACGCGCGGTCGGGCCTGATGGACCAGCTCGCCAAGACGGCCGCCGACTCGCTGCTGCTCATCGCGAACGGGAGCGGGGCGTACGGCGGCGCGTCGGACGCGATGCAGGGCATGGCGCAGTGCACGAGGGACCTGACGGCCAGCGAGTGCACCTGGTGCCTCACCAAGTACATCGGCAAGCTGCGGGGCCTGTTTCCGAACAACACCGGCGGCGCGATCAAGGGGTACAGCTGCTACGTCAGGTACAACATCGGCTCCTTCGAAGTCACCCTGCCGCCGCAAGTGGCGGCGCCGCCGCCTCTGCCGCCTTCCCCATCAGTCTCCACTGGGTTAGTGGTCGGCTTTTCCGTCGCCGGCTCCGCGGCGCTTTTGGTCGTTCTCGGTTTGGCGGCCCGTTTTTTCCTGCGCCGGCGACGAAGGCGCGCCCGGCGGCAGACGACGGTGGCGGGGCGGGAGATGGAAGAGGGTGATGACTTCTTCAACGGGGAACTGGAGATGGAGGACGAGTTCGAGAAAGGCACCGGGCCGAAGCGGTTCCGCTACAGCGAGCTCGCCGCCGCCACAGACAACTTCTCTGACGAGCGCAAGCTCGGCGAAGGCGGGTTCGGAGCCGTGTACCGAGGGTTCCTCAAGGAGATGAACAACCTCGCCGTCGCCATCAAGCGGGTGTCCAAGGGGTCGAAGCAGGGGAGGAAGGAGTACGCCGCCGAGGTGCGCATCATCAGCCGGCTCCGGCACCGCAACCTAGTGCAGCTCATCGGCTGGTGCCACGGCGGCGGCGAGCTGCTCCTCGTCTACGAGCTCATGCCCAATGGCAGCCTCAACGCGCACCTCCACCATAGCATCGTCCCCGGCACGCCGCCGCTGCTGCCATGGCCGCGCCGGCACGATATCGTGCTGGGCGTCGCCTCAGCAATCCTGTACCTGCACCAGGAATGGGAGCAGTGCGTGGTGCACAGGGACATCAAGCCGAGCAACGTGATGCTCGACGCGTCCTTCAACGCCAAGCTCGGCGACTTCGGGTTGGCGAGACTGGTCGACCACGGCCGGGGCGCGCAGACGACCGTGCTCGCGGGCACTATGGGGTACATAGACCCGGAGTGCATGGTCACCGGCCGGGCCAACGCCGAGTCAGACGTGTACAGCTTCGGCGTCGTCCTCCTTGAGATCGCCTGCGGCCGGCAGCCGATGGTGCCGAAGGGAGACGACGCGGTCCACCTCGTGAAGTGGGTGTGGGAGTCCTACTATGGTAGGGGAGCCGTTCTTGATGCTGCCGACGCGCGGCTCAACGGAGAGTTTGATGCGTCGGAGATGGAGACGGTGATGGTTGTCGGGCTCTGGTGCGCGCACCCTGACCGGAGCCTGAGGCCGTCGATCAGGCAGGCCGTGAACGTGCTGCGGTCGGAGGCGCCGCTGCCGAGCCTCCCTCCGAGGATGCCGGTGGCCACCTTCACGCCACCGCCTGATGCTTTCTACTGCACATCGTCTTCGGTCGCAACGGGCGGGACCAGTAGCACCGGCACTGGCACCGTGCAGTCCATCACCCTGCTGAGATGACATAAAAAAACCGGTGCTTTTGCACCAGGCTAGTGTAGCGGCAGATTGGTTTTGGGGTGGTTTTTTTTCTTTTTGGGACAAGATTGGTTTTGGACTGTAAAAACAAACAGGGCAGATGAACAATTACTGATCTTGAGCACAGAAAACGAGCGCGCGATCCTCCCGCCTTTCTTCTCCACGGCAAAGTCCAAGCTAGGAAACCTTCTCCGTGTTCGATCGAGATTCGAGTCGACCGGCGCCGCGGCTGACATGCCCTGGGCATGAACGACGCTCCGACGAACGACCTCGCCACGACGGCCGCCGACTCGCCGCTGCTCCTCGCGAACGGTAGCACGCCGTACGTGCGCCGCCGGCTCGTCGGAGATGTACGGGCTGGGTCTCTTGTGGCTATGGGCCGTCTCGTCGGACATGTACGGGGGCGGCGGGCTCCAGCAATTCGGCGTGCACTCGGCCCAGAGTGGCCGGCCTTTTACTCGAAGTCGTTCAGGCCCGAATAGTGACCACCCCACCTCTGCTGAGTCTGCTCTGTTCGTGCTCTCGGCGCGCTCTCCCTGCTGCCTGCTCGCCCGGGTCACTCATGAACGGTGCGTTTGCTCGGACGAAACCAGCAGAGCGCGCGGCAGCTGCTCGCCGACAGACGCCGGTCTCGCACTCAGCACAGTGGCGCGGAGCTTTCGCAGGCGGACGCAGCGGCACCGGCACTGGGCGTTCCACCACGAGGGAGCCGTCGAGTTGGACGACGCAGTCCAGTTCGGTGGAAGGAACGGCAGGCGAGGAGCGCATATGCGTCTGCCGCAAAATGGATTTCAAAAGTCAGACCACCGCGTGCGTATGGTTGGGTTCTTGAAGTGACTACCGTTACCTTTTACCATCCATATTCGATACGTCCCGGCCACGTATCTATTATATATATATTTGACAATGAAAAGGAGTCACCACGTTCGCTCTAAAATGTTAGAAATTCTCATGTTAATTCAAGAAAATAAGAAGAGAAAATTACCCACCACTGCCATTACAAAAATACTGACCGAAATACCCATGTATCAAATTAGCCACAAAACACCAATCCCACGTAAGATATCTTTCATACGGTGAAAATAATTGAAACAGTATGCGCAAAGCCTTAGCTGATGTTAGGCCCTGGCAATGGAAAAAACGAAGGACCCAATTAGCTGCTGCATGCGGCGCCATGCGCAAGCCAGGACACGTTCGTGGCCGTACTTCGAGGAGGTGCAGGCCATCGGGTCCGTCCACGCCAGGTGCCGCGTAGTCCTCAGCGTCGGCCAAGAACTCTGGGCTCAGCAGCGCTCGGCGGGCACGTCTGCAACGTTGCGCCGTGGATGTTGTCCGTTCCCCGGCAGCAGATCGACCGTCGGTTCGCCCGAGCAAGGCGTGCGACCCTGTACGTCACGTTAGAGCGGTAGCTGACAGGCGCATGCAAAGGAAACATAGCAGGACTGCCGTCCTGGGACGGGCGCATTATAGGGAGGAGCCATATGGTGCTCTCGATGTGTTCTCTACATTGCCTTGCAGTTTAATTGAGCGCATGCAGAGAGCACCTCTCAGATTTTAATTGATGCGCGTGGACTACAGACCGCCTGAGCAAAGAGCCACATCCAAGCAGGCACGCATGAAGCCAAAATAATCTAGCGCTGAGTCTTCATACAATGAGTCATAGTTGACGTGATTATTGGATCGTGGCCCATCTGTTTATCAATTTACGAAGAGGCAAGTTAAGCAAACAATTTCTTCTCTTTCAAATTACTTTTGTTCAGACTTGGGTAATGGTTAGGGATACCCGTTGAAACCTGATGCCGCAACCTATACATTTCATTCTTTTAAACCAATTAGTAGTCTTAGACCAATAACGACATCTTGCATGCATACAAGCACTAAACACACACATGCACACCCTACCTTTATGAATGACTAGTAAAAATGCACGTGCGCCACGCACGTGTCCGCCTAAATGACATCACTTGGCAGGACTTTATCATAAATAAAAATAATATGATGTACTGTGTACGTATCATTAAAAAAACACACTTCTGACACATCATTGCATTTAAGTACCATAACAACATTAACACGATAAGCTCAAGATTCTGATAAAATAACGACATTGTTTGAATTTAAAGACGCTAATTGACTTTGAGACATAAAAGCCATGACGTGGGCGTATAGTTTTTATTCATTGTCGGTAATGATAGCGACCATATTTATTTGAGAGTCTTCATTTTAATGCAAAGCCTACCGTGGACCACGTGGACGGTGAACCAATGCACGTGCGCCACGCACGTGTCCAAACAAATGTCATCACTTGACAGGAACATGAGCATATTAATTTGTTGAGTGCAGAATTAGCTCATTATTTTATCCAATGTAGATAGATATATTTTTTTGAAGCCCGACAAATTCACAATGGCGAGAATTACCGTACGTACATCAGTCCATTTCTCTATTACCACCTACCCGCCTCTTGACGGAAGAACTAAATTGTCAAACGGCAACTGGATTCTAAATTCATTAGTTTTTATAAATAGATTTAGACAAATGGCAAATGGAGAAGGGATTGCAATGCGATGCAAATGATTGTCGAAAGTATAAATGAATCCTTCTGCCTAGTGAAGCATTATTTTCTCGTACGATACTTGTAGGCAGCTCTTCAAGTGCATCATCATTCCAAGAAGGTCTGATAAGGATTCATGGGGCACTCAACTTGTTTGTACCAATGGACTGCAGGAGATGGGGACCCCTTTGGTTCTCCTGCCCCCCATGCTAGCAAGAGAAAGACATGTAGTTATAAAAGTATCACAATTGCAGAGTCAATGAAAAGACTAACAATCTCAACTATAAAACACACAGGAAAAACCTTTTCAACACTGACAAGTTCACAAATGCTCACTACCTTCCTAAAACGCTAAGCTCACTACCTTTCAATACTGACATGAGGTGCACACGTTTTCAGCTGTTGCATGCACTAAAAACCTGACAATTTTTTTTGAATTCAGGAGAAAAAATCCTAACATCACTATTAGCATGTATTAAAAATTGATTTTTCTGCGAGCAAATGCAAAGATAACAAAAATGAAAGAACGAAGAAAGCCAATTCCTGAACCTAAAATCTGACCGGTTTATCAAGACACCATGTCAGCAGCCACACAACATACATCTCCCAAACTCCCAAGTCCCAACAGCAAAAAAAAAAAAAAAAAAAAAAAAAAAAAAAAAAAAAAAAAAAAAAAAAAAAAAAAAAGAGCATGCTTAAATGTCATCATTCAACAGCAAATAAAAAAACATTCTTAAATGTCCTCCTGTTTTAACCAAAAAAGGATTGTAAGATAAAATGGACTGACACATTTCCTACTATTAACCATGCATGCAACCAATTCCACTGACAGCAATGCCAAATAAGTGGACTCAACGTTTTTGAGTACTTACTCTGTAATGCCAAAATCTGTTGATCCATGAATAGAACATGATGTAAATTATGAAACTGGAACGTGTGAGACAAGCCTCATACCGAATGGATGATCCAGCTAAAATATATAAATGCATGCAGCCCGTCACTGGCTGTCCAAGTCGACAAGTAGATCCAGGTTGCCTTCTCCCCCACGCTGCTGCCCATCAAAAAGAGACACAATCATATAAGTAAGAAAAATTAGTTAAATAAACCAAAAAAGTATGGAGTTGCTAACCTTGTTTTCCTTCATTTTGTAAATGAAAAATAATCAAGTACACATCTTCTACAAAAATTATTCCCTGATATTATTTCAGCTCTAGGAACAGTGGTTGACTGCATAATCAAAAGACAGATGTTGTCACAACAGTGCATGCTTAAATGAACAAGACGATAGCCAACATGGAAAAAAGGAAATATAGGGGGAAAACAGAATAGGTGAAATAAACGACTGTGTTTTCAAGTCACAATTCTGTATCTCTGACAAATTAACATTCACAATGCAAGAATTCAGAAGAGTAGTGTGCCGCAACATACACCAGACAAATGTTCACTGCTCAACTGATAAACCCTACTTGAGGCCCATCTGATGTGTTGTGTGGATCGCAGGATCAAACATCCTAGAGAATCATACAGATGAAAGATATAATAAATAAATATAAAAATTGAGTTTCCAAGGCAAAACAAAAATTATGGAGCTATTTGGCCGAAGTGCTAAAGTACAAAGAAAATAGTGCATTTGGTTTTTCATAAACTTTGATCTTTTAAAGGAGCCACGCCTTGCAAAACAGAGACCCTTGAGCAGGACGTGCTGTTGTTGAGAATGGAACCTACCTTCAGTCATCCATGCTGCAGTGATCACTTCAGTATTGCGTAATTCAACTTCTGTCCCAAATATGACATAGGTATTAACAGTAGGATCAGATAAAAGGATTAGGGCAGAGCGAGAGTCAGTAGCAGAAGTAGTAATTACAGTAGCTCGGATAGTTACTCAAACCTACATCAGCTGAAGCGAGCAATGAGTCATATACTGATTAAAACAAGTTAAATGGTTTATTTTACATGCTTTCAGCTGCAAAACAAAGAATAGTTATTTTATATGCTTTCAGCTGCATATATATCTCAGATATATATTTATGCTTTACTCAAAACAAAGAATTCTGCTCACAGGCAATAAGCTTTCAAGTGCAACCTATTCTTGTTGCTTCACCTGAAGTCCTGAAGTGCAGTGCAAATGGATATTCTCATCATCGTCTCGGATATCCAAATATAAATCATCACTTAATTAAATCACAAATCATCAATTGTCATTTCTTGAAATATAACAGAGTGAATTTGTTGGAACTGCATGAGAAACCAAGATTTTCTTAGCCTGTACCACCAGGAAGGCATTTCACCTCATGCAAGATCGAATGAGACCATATGCAAGTAATACTCATGCTAATCATATGAATTATAGAAATCAGCATGCGATTGAAATGAACTGGAAATTGCTAATCAGAACAGAAATGATCTAATTTAGGAATGAAAAAAATCCTGTACCATAAAAAGAATGCAATATAGTAGATTGTGGATAGAGAAAAACAAAGGCACAAACAATTCAACAACTGTATATGAGAAATAGCTGCCAGAGTGACAAACTGTTCCACGAATTTGAGAATATGATAAAATTCCACATGATGACTGACCAATTATCACTCAAACCTTGACCCAAAATTAACCAATGTAGTTTTGTTGCATAGATCGATCCTGTCTTCTTCTCCCTCACCTCAACTCTGTTTTCCTTGCACTGGGGCAAACATAAACAATCAGGGAGCAGATCGCACAAGCAGATACAGCAAACACTTTCATTCCTGCAGTTGCTCGCGCATGGTTGCCGCATTCATGCACAGCTCACAAATCTGCTAGCATCGATCGTTTAAAATAAGAAGAATAGATCCAATTAGGCACATAATCATGATGCTTGGGCGCATACCTTCCGCATTCGATTCACATGTGATTCAGCATCAAAATACACTATGCGGCCGAGTGCTCCTTCAATGGCCTGAAACGCCTGCTGCTCCCTCTCCCTGACCACCACGCAGTACCAAATTCTAAGCCAACCGACGAAAGCAAATGTGATCAATCATAACATTCACAACTAAGAGGCAGGATCACGTCGTCAATTCCCAAGTCCCAACACAGATGGTCAAAAATCTGGACAAAATTCATTGAAGAAGGAACAAACCCAAGTATATGAAAAGAGGCCGGACCTTTTGCATCGCTTGTCGCTTGTCTTGAGAGGCGAGAGCTCACATGCCGTCTTTGGCCTCTGATGGCATTGACATGCCTGGCGTCCTTTTCGCTTCCACAAAGAGGGCGTCCTACTCATTCTCAGGGATTTCAGCGTGGTGGTGGCAAGTTGGATACGGCGGCGCGGTGATCTGCCTCACCAGAGCTCACCAGGGATTTCGGGGGGATCTCGGCGAGGGATGCACGCAACACCTGCAGAGAGCCGAGAGATCCCCAAATTAGCCAATCGTACCCATGGTCCCACGGATTTGTGCATAGAAATCAGAAAATGTTTCGGGGAAACCATGGACGGAGGGCCACCGGACCTGCTCGTCAACAAGGTTGAGGTCGGAGAGCTTGCCCGCGGCGGCGCGGGCGCGCTTCTTGCCGGAGGAGGGCTCCTTCTCCTTGGCGAGGAAGTAGCTCCTGGAGAATCCAGCCTCCTCCTCGTCCTCGGAGCCGGAGCTGACGGTCGCCGCCGCGCGACCGCCTCGCGGGGCCATCAGATTTCGCTTCCGCCGCCGCCGCCGCCAAAGGGATGGAGGACGAGGTGACGCGCAGACGGTTTGCCTCTCGCCGTCGCCTCCTTGCCATCGCAGCCGATGCCGCTTGCCGTCGTCGCTCCGCGCGCGCGCACCCGCTCACGGTCCTCGATCTGACGAATCGGAAAGGGTAGGGGACGGGAAAAAAATCATGTGGAAGGAAGGGAAGCGTGATTTGAGGATGGCAAACCAAGAGAAAGAAATCGGAGAGGTGGGAATTGGGACGGGCGGGTATGAACCATCCATAGGTGAAAAAAGTCAGCAGCGCGGCATCGTATTTGGCCTGAAAATGACATTGCGTCACGCTATGTTTGTGGCCCCATTAGCCGGAATTTACTTACGGCAGGATTTGACGGTATTTGATTTGGGTTCCTTTTAAATCAACGGTTGATATTCAGATGGGTATAATTTGGTAGGTCAAAATGATTTTTCTCTAAACTGGTTCTTTAGAGGTTTAGATTATGAGAGACAGGCGGGTCGACTACCGCTATCAACAGGAATGTCATCTACCACTAAAAGAATATTTGACTGTAAGCGCACCATCATCGCTTAGTTCAAAGACTTGAACCAATGTATGTGTGTTGGTTCCAGCTCGGTTTGATTGATTTGTTAATTGCTTTAGTTAATTATAAGCATATATATGTACACCACCACATTATCTTAACCCACCTTACCACATATCACCTGTTTTGAAAAAATAATCTGGCGGATCTCTAAAATAAGCATCATATATAGCAGGAAAATGAAACAAATCATAGAGGATTACATGCATGACACATGTAAAGAAGCCTAAACGGAACAAAATTTGAGGGAAATAAGGAACCCCTAGAATTCTCAACAATTGAGATTGAAGTGAAAGGTTGTTGGCCCCTCTCGACATGTTTTAGACTAAACAAATGGTTTATATTATAAATTCCATTTGACGAAAAAGAGAGCCACTAAAAAGAGAGTTAGAAATTACCACATTAATCAGAAAACAATACTCACCACCGCCATTACAAAAATTGGTCCATAAGGTTATTAAAAATTTAGTATAAAGTTCTCACATTTTCAAAAATACCCATAATTGCCATTAATAAAACTGATTAAAATTGCACTACTGTCTTTATGAAAAAGACCAACTAGAGAAAAGTAACAATATCATGTGGAACTAATAATTTACTGAGGCATTCAACATCATACAATATAATATATAGATTGCATTATCTTTATGAAAAAAGAAATCCATTCAAAATAATACCGACAAGAAAAATGGAAATAGTAAAGCAATAAAATTTGATTGTGCATTCAACATAATACGATAATATAATTGCATTATACTGTCTTTACGAAAACAATCAATTGGAAATAATAATTCCATAAATAATAATAAGACAACAATGAATTAGATAAACAATCAACATAGTATGATACAATTATTGAATTATTAATTCTAGCCGCGCAAATGCGCGGGCCGCCATGCTAGTTTTTGATAATTGCCGTCTCGACCTTGTGGTGCAGCAACCGTGAGAGAGGCCGGCTCGCCATGAGTGCCGCTCTGCGCGGCCTGTGGGAGGCTGGGAACGCGAGCGTGAGCACAAAAGAAGACTGCGACGGGGCGGCCGCAGCATCGAGGCACGCCGTAGAACACGCGGCGCAACAGGCAACGGACAAGACGGCATGCGACGACCAGCAGCAGCACGAGGCGCGGCAACAAGCTCCGTTTGCTGTTTCGTCAATTGATCCGGAGAGTCTTTCGTCTTCATGGCGCCTCGACGACATCGGTCCTTCGTCTTCATGGCGCCTCGACGTCGGCTTCGGCGGCGGTATCTCATGCTTGACGGCGATCTTGACGGCGGTCACGGACTGCTTCACGTCGGCGTTGTCTTCAACGTCGATGGCTAGTGTCGATGTAGAAGGCAGCAGCGAGACGGCGACGTCGTTGTCGCCCTCTTCTTTGGTTCCGTTTCCATCGTCGTCGCCGGCGATCGGCAACGTCGTCGTGGCGGCGTCAAGTATGTGACAGCCTTGACCGATGAACGAACGGCTCCTGGATGGCATGGATGCGAGACCGACCCATGCATGCGATCTGATAGAGTAAAGAAAATAGATGGCTAAAAGCCATGCTTACCCATGGTTGCCGGCATGGACACCATCGTCGTCCTCCCGGCCAGCGAGCTCCCCGGCACCCGCGAGCTCGGCGTAGACGTACAGCAGGGAGTCGTTGATGTGTTGCTCGACGTGGATGGCGTGGCTTTGTGTTGTGTTGGATGGTGGGTGGCGCTGCGGTGCTCTGGAGTTGCGAGCAGCCCGGCGGCGTCGAATGAATGGATCTGTCTGTCCTCTGGTGCCGTAGGGTTGGGGTGCCTTTTATAGGCAGCAGTTAGGGTAAGCAATGAGGCGGTGCCTCCCCGCGCGCGCCGCCGCTGGGTTGTTGCGTCGCCGTGATACGCGGCTGCCACTTCAGCCTTCAGTTGGTTGAGCGCCGCGTCGATAGAAGATAAACACGCCACTCGATAGGCATGCGACCCTGTTGCACTATTTAGTTCATGAGCTTGTAGCCACCGATCAGTGGGGCTAAACAAATGACGAGCCCACAAATCAGTCAGCTTCCTATGCGATCACCACGGCCGCGGACGCCCGGCGCTCTTCCGTGAGATATTCTACTGAGTTATTTCCTGATGTTTATCTGTAACCGATAGAAGGTTCCAGGGGCTGGGTGGTGGACCATCGTCAAGCATGGCCCCGGCCAATAGCCCGTATACGTATACGTATGTTGTGGCTAGCTTCGACGGGCGCGTGTACATGCCAATTCTTCTAGCTCTTTACCGTGCGCGCGTACATGCATATTCCTCTAGCTCTATTGCCATACGCACGTGTATGCTGCATACTTAGAGTTTTCTTTGCTTTCTCTTGCTTCTTGTCTTGTACGTATAAGTTCTCACGGATAGCACATATACGTAAAGTGTTAGGAGACCTTGTACAAAATATCGTCGAACATTCATAGAAAGCCACACGTCCACATATTGGTCCGAAACTGGTGCATCACGCATAGCACAATGTCATCTATCTTCAAGCATATCAGGCTTCGGCTTTGGTTGCTGCCTTGCCGCCGCTGTCCCCATGACCGGCCCTCCGCCCGCAGCTTCCGACTCCAGCTCTACCGGCCACCAGCCTCTTCTGCGGCAGCCAGCCCCTGGCCACTGATGACTCCGCCACCGCCGCCGCCGCTGAGGCTGCTGTCCAGCACGCCCGTGCAAAAGGCCGCTGGACGCGCCGAGGCCGAGGGGCAACGGGAGAAGGGCGACCAGTTCATCCGCAACCTGAAGGATCGGGCCGCCCGAGCACGTGCGACTGCAGCTGCCCGGCTCGCCGCTGACACCGCCGCTCCGGCAAAAGCCGTCGAACAAGTCATGAAGTTGATGACGCGCTCATCGTCCATGTTGCTGTTGGTGTGGCAAACCACCACGCTCAGGCCGTCGCCGTGTAGAACAGCCGCGCCTTGATCCCGATCAATCCTCCTCGATTGCGCCCAGAACAACTTCAACCGGCGTGGGTCGTTCCTTATCGATCAATCGACTATCCATCTGTTGCGTAAAATATTTCTTCCAACGCTAGACATCAGTGTAAAAAAGAAGTTTATCTGCGAGCATGAGGGAGAAGCTAAATGAAGAGTGTAGTGTAACAGGAACGCACGCATCGTGAGACTATGCTATGGATTTTGGACATGGATCTTTCTGCGATGTCGATCGGCCCAATAAACAGATCAACTAGGTCGATGCAAAGCCGGCCGGCTGCACAATGAGAAGGATTTGCAGCCAGATCAAGTATCATGCTAGACAATCAAGTTGAACTACAAGAAGACGCTGGGCATCAACGGAGAAGGGAAGAGTATGAGAAAAGAAAGAATGCTTATACGCACGCGGGATGTGGCCAACCTATGCAAGCTAGACATCCATATTTCCAAGCTTTGTCAAGGAGATAGCGAACTAAGAACAACCTGAGCAATCAAGGGAAAACAAGCTAGCAGTGTACGTACGCAAATAATAATCAGTTTGTGGTATGTATTCGTGAGTTCGCACCTCTAGCAAATCAAGTTTACACTTAACAAAGCAAAACACCGGTTAGAATGCAAAGGGGAACTGGATCGAAATAGCATGGAGTTCTTCAACGCTCAACAAATTCACGAACTACGCCGATGGTAAAAGATGGATAAAACTTTTCAATATTTGACTCTAGGGGCTGAATATAAGGTCGACAAAATTGTCATCAAGGTAATTGTGTATAAATCCCAACTCAAACCATATTAACTTTAAAGGGCAACAACTACCAATTATAAAAAGATCATAATCTACGATACACTTTATTTGCTCACGGACTGAAATATGAACCCTTCATATTTTTCATATGTGCACAGTTCAAATAAACTTATTTTAATGGCGAATATCGGAATGGCGATAAAGTAAATTATTACACTAGGTGTATACCATAATAATGCTTTAATTTTAACCTATAAGGTCCAAGCTCTAACTTGCCAATAAAAGAGACATGCAGGCTCTCTCTATACTCCCTCCACTATCAAAATTATTGTTGTTTTAGACAGTGACACAGACTTCAAAACACAACTTTGACTAATACTTTTTGCTATAAAATATTTATAAAATATAGTTAAAGTGTACTTTTATGAAATCTTATTTCAATATGAATATAATCATTTTATTTTAGCATTTCTAAACTCAACATATAAAAATATATTTGCAGTCAAAGTTTAAAAAATTTGACTTAAGACAACTTCAAAATGACAACTATTTTGATAGTGGAGGGAGTGCACCCAAAGTGGATCAATATTGATATACTTACATTTTCTTTTTGTGCAAAGCCATTGAAGGTGAGTTTTCACATAAACTTTTACTTTATTCCTAAAAATAATTTTCTATAAAATCACGGTCCTACAAAAAAAGGTGCTATCGGCAGAATAACCTGAATTTCAATACTTATTGATATAGGATTTCTGCAAGTTGATATAGTACGAGCATTGTTGGAGTACTGACTAAATCAGATCAGATGACCTCATGACTTGAATCCCTGGTAGGTTGTCTAGACTGTTTGGATATTACAGTTTAGCCTTAGAAATATAGGCGTGGGTAATTTGTACTTTTTTAAAAAACAAAACTTCATATTTCAGATAATTAAGTGAAACTATCTTAATTATTGTGAAAAAAATACTACCTCCTACCTTTCCCAACATCAATAATAGAGGTATTTTACTGTATATTATTCTCTCTAGACTAGCCTTCAGAACGCCAAAAAGAAAAATGTAAAGGTAGAATAAACTAGCTATCCACGCTATCAGCGCGGGTCACCTTACTAGTTCCTTTAATACCGAGTGCATGCAGATTGAATAAGCCGTCAATACTTATTCTAGTTCGAAGGTTGCAAATTGATAGGCGGCGGCGGCGGCGATTACAATCACACGAGCTCACCAAACAATTACCTAATTAGCCTAAGGGTACCACGTGGTTAAGTTTAATAATATTAGCTAATTACAAAATTGCCACTCAAAATGGATGGTTGGATTTAAACCATGATACCTCCAACTAACTAGTATCATGGTCTACTGTAAAAGTGCTCAATGGTTTTCAAAAAGTCAGGCCACCGCGTGCGTATGGTTTTGCATCAATCAGTGTGACGATGGCCAGGTGCTGTTTTGCAAGATCAGTGTGGACAATAATGTTGCCAGTCTACGTTTTAGTTTTTCTTTTGTAGAAAATCGAATTACATTCCGGCCTCTGCAGTACCAGTACCACACACAGCCGTATTCATTACATCAATCAAATGGAAAGAGAATGAAATAAACTTTAGTCTGCGTTTTAGTTATGGTGATCAAATATAACTTGATCTCCCTTGCAAAAAAAAAAAAAACTTGATCTTTGTATACACCATTTTATGACTTGTTTAAGAGAATGCAGAGTCTGCGTTTGTGAGAATACAATCCTACACGGGGACTGAAAACCTGTTTCTATTTTTGTTTCTATGTCCTTGCTTGCTTGTCTAAAGGAATATTATTTGAAAACAATGTTTGAAGAAGGTTTTGTAAAGCAGCAAGGACCAATCAAAAAATAGCAAGCCTTATCCAACCCAATGGAGCTCGATCGATCGGCCTCGCAATCGAATCAACTCACACATGCTGATGACATTGGCCGCCTCGACCATTTTTTTTTTTCGATAATTGCCGTCTCGACCTTGTGGTGCAGCAACCGTGAGAGAGTCCGGCTCACCATGAGTGCCGCTCTGCGCGGCCTGTGGGAGGCTGGGGACGCGAGCGTGAGCACAGAAGAAGGCTGTGGCCCGGCGGCCGCAGCAGGGAGGCACGCGGCGCAACAGGCAACGGACAAGACGGCGTGCGACGACCAGCAGCTGCATGAGGCGCGGCAACAAGCTCCGTTTGCTGTTTCGTCACTTGATCCGGAGGGCAGGCCCACGGGTCATCATACATCCGTCGACGAAGCCGCCACCAGTCGTCCCCTAACGCGGGAGCATGAGCAGGTGACGTGCTCTTGTACTAAGACAACAACAACTGACGGGTTATACACGCCTATACTTCACAGCAACTATTCTTGCCTATTAAGAAACTTAGAGCCTGTTTGATAGGTATCTTATGGAAAAGGTATCTTATGGAAAAGCAACTTATGTGATTTATTTTGACTTATACTTAAAAAATTGTTTGGCAAAATGATTTATCCTATCTGACAAAATGACTTATCATTTTTGTGAAAAATGCCGTAAGCTGATAAGTCATAATTTTTTACTTACCTTTCCTGTTACAAATTTATAAACATCTTTCTGGTAACTTATGGCTATAATTTTGTTTTGTTTGTTTGCTGTTGAGGATGTCTTAAGCAAAAAACACCTACATAAGCCCATATCAAAAGAGGTCTTAATAGTCATAAAACTTTTGAGTTGGACTTCAAATAAACCATGCACAACATAGAAAATAGAATGTTTTTTATGTTCTATGCTGAGGTTCGAGCAATACAGAATGGTCCTTGTGACAGTGGAGTACTAAAATTTTGAATGTTTGTGGATGAGCAACTAGAGTACCATTCAACATCTAGCAACATGAAGATGCCGTCAAATTTTTTTTTATCAAAAGAACTATCTACCTAACATATAGAAGGTTTTTTTTTGGAAAAAAATTGATATGTCAAATAATTATAGCTCGTGCGTTCTATAATCTATTTCAGTCCAAAGTAGATTTAAAGTAAGATTTGTACTTTCTATGTAAGTAATGTCACTGTTCAATTTGTTGCAAGATAAAATTTGCTTATAGATATAGCCAGATAATTATAAAATTCGTTGCGTAAATATTTCAAATCAAAGGGGCGAAAAATCTCGGAGGCTGTACACCGGAGCCCCAGATTGTCGCGAAACAGGGGTCTTTTTGCGGCCAGGTTGACAAGGATTCCACTTCCACCAGCCACCTCGTCGACAGCAACCCATCTCCTAATCCCCTTCCAGTCTTCCACCCCCATCGCTTCCCAAACTTTCTAGAACCCCCAGAACCCTATCCATGGCGGCCTCCTTCCTCTCCCGAGCCGCTGCTGCCGCCGCGGTGGCTTTCGGCCCAACCTCCTCGCGCGCTCCCTCCCCAAGGAAACCCTCCTTCCCCTCCTCCTCGCCGCTACGCTCCTCGCGGCCGCTGTTGACCGCACCACCAGTCCCCGGATTCGCTCGTGATCGCCATGCCTCGACCCGCGCAGCCGCCTTCGTTGTCGTCGCGGCGCCGCCACCCACAGCCAGATCCGGAGGGGGAGGCCCCCCGCCAGATCCGATGAGGAGGCCCGACACGCCGCTCCTCCGCAGAACCACGCCGCCCCGCCGCCTCGAGCTTGTCATCCACGCCACCTCCACTAGCCCGTCGCCGCGCCGTGGAGGGTGCGGATCCACCAGTCCTTGGCCGGATCCGCTAGCTCCCAGCCGGATTTGGTCGTCCCGCTGGATAGGGAGAGAGACGCTGCGAGCTGTGCGTGGGGGCAGAGAGAGAGAAGGGAGGAGTTCACACGCACATACAAGAGAAGAGTGGAGGCACGGGGCTGAGAGTAGTGAACGGGAAAAACTCAAGTGTTGGTTATATTGTAATCTGATAGATTGGGCTGGCCGCCACTGGTGTGTTGATGACATCAGCGTGCCCGCCACTGCTAGATCTTCTTTAGTGGCGGACGTCGATGACATCATTATGACCGCCACTGAAGGCTCTCGAGGTTCTGTAGCCGCGCTGATGTCATTACGTCCGCCACCAATACCTGCTAGAGTACCCGGCGCCTCCCTTGTAGTGACGGAACCCATGGTGCCTGCCACTACTATTTTTAGGGCTCCCTCACTAAAGGCTCTAATTGTATTAGTGTAGTGTCAGCACTATGTCTTTCAGTGTGTGTCCATTCAGCCAGCGGTCATGCCAGAAGAGCTCCGTCCTTCCGTTCCCAATGGAGATGCTTGCACAAGCCCTGAATAAGTCCTCCTCTACCTTGGTGTGTGTGTGCTGCATTTCGGACCATGGTTTGTTTGGGTCTGTCCACTGTAACCATTGCCACTGCAACCGGAGTGCTCGGTTGAATTTCTCAAGATCTTTCACCCCCAGCCCGCCCAGCTATTTTGATCTTCGGACTCACCTCCAATTGACAAGACAATTCCCGCCTCTAGCCTCCTCTGATCCTTTCCACAAAAAGTTCCTCCTGATCTTGTCAATTTTTTTATTGCCTATTTCGATAGAATAAAGGCGGTCATGTGGTATACCGGTATTGATGATAAAACAGAATGGACCAATGCGAGGCAACCTGGTTTGTTTAGGAATCGACCCTTCCAACTTGGCAATCGTGCTGCAATCTTGTCGATCGATCAGTTCCTGCTCATCCGCCCTCCTCGTGTGCCCTGTTCACAGTGTTAACCCGAGATATTTGCACGGCAATTGGCTTTGCTTTGCTTGAAAATTCCCTAGCATTGTTGGGAGGTCAATGTCCTCACACCTGATCGGGTAAATCTCCGATTGCTGGATGTTAGGTTCGAGTCGGGTTGCTTCACCAAAGTGATGTAGTAGTAACTGAAGGTTTGCAATGTCCTCAGCCTTGGGTCGTATGAACAAATATGCAGCATCCGCATACAGGCTGGTTCTCATCTTGATCGGGTGCGCTCCAATAGAGCTCAACAAGCCTTGAGCCGTGGCCTTGTCTAGCAGTAGCTGCAGTGGATCCATTCCTAAAATGAAGAGCATAGGGGAGGGTCTCCTTGGCGTAGTCCCAGTCGTTGTTGCAGTACTGGCCGGCCAGGTTCACCATTTAATAAAATGTGGGAGATTGTCGTGGCCCATGTAAGTGCAAGAACATCCCTCCATCTCTGGCCAAATCCCAATCTCCCCATCACTTCCAGTAGATATTCCCATCTAATGTTGTGAAACGCTTAGGCCACATCTAGTTTCAATAACAACATCGGTGTTTTGGATCTGTTGTAGTGTCTTATCACGCCCTGGACATATTGAAAATGGTCCTGTATGCTTCTACCCTTTATGAAACCACTTTGGCTGTGAGAGACCAATTTGTCATGATGCGGTGCCCGGGCGTTAGAGCCTCCGATCCTAGTCCTTGCCTTTTGTGACCATTTTTTGTTTAGGTTAACATGCCTCATCTGAGCTAGAATAATCAGCACACAGACAGCTTTGCTACCCCGGGCGTTGGGACCTCCGATCCTTATTGTCTTTTGTGACCATTTTTTGTTTAGGTTATCATGCTTCATCGTTGAATATAGTAGTATGTACTAATCCTAGAATCGACGGGTCCGTCCGGGTCACCTCGTCCTCTGTGCAATTCTTTTCTACACTTCCTTTCCTCTAGCAGCTCTCGATCTCGACACTCGTGACAAGTGACACAGTAAACAGCATCGATCGATGGATCGATGGTAAAAAGCAAGCTACGAGCTCAAAGCCTCGCACGGCGCCGACCCTGCACCGGGCAGTCGTGTCGCCGGCGGCCAGCATGGCGCCTCTGTGGCGCCTTCTCGTCCTGCTCCTCGCCGTACCCACCTTTTTGCTCGCCGACACGTGCCTGCTCCGGTACTCCGGCAGGCCGCTCTTCGCCGTCGGCTTGGGGCGCGTCCCCACCAACAACACCGACGCCGCCAGCATGTGGAATTGGTTGGGCCAGTTCGCCGGTCAGGCTGACCAGCGAGCCGGCTCGCTCCGGCGCTTCGCCTTCTGCAACCAGAGTTACGCGGACTCACGGCACGCTCTGGCGCCGTGCAGGCGAGACTTGGAGTCCGGCGAGTGCAACAGGTGTCTCAACTACGGGCGTGAAGAAGTGGGGAAACTGGTCCTCTCCTACACAGCCGGCGACCCCTTGGGGTACAGCTGCTACGACAGATACAACGTTACGGCTCTGATGGAGATCATCGAGCCGCCTCCAACCGGTTAGAGATATCTACTAATATTTTCTCTTTTTTGGAAAAAAGAATTCCATTAATATTGAAACATATTACATCCTCTGATTAAAAGATATTCTACTAGTATCTAGCCGCCTTTTGGGGATTGTTTTCTTTTCTTTTTTTTGAAAAAACAACTCGGCATGAGATTAAGGATCGAAGAGGTTTATATAGAGGCGTGACTAAATACTGAGTATTCTCAATCTAGTTTCTTATGTTGAAATATAATACTCTCTGGCTTCTATCTGATAGACTAGCTGCCGGTCAGCCTGTGAAAGATCACAAATTTTGAACTGAAAACGCACCTTAAGGGAACGAATAGTAAGTAAATAGATTCAAATTTTTAATCAAACAGATTGCTGGAAATATTGATTCCAACATTTTTTATGGTCAATTGAACCCAAATTTGACTCGTTCCATGGAACAACAGAAAATTTTAGAGGATGTTGTCATGAATCAGCTAGCTAATCGCAAAGCATGCTGCTTGTCACCAACACAAAAGGCATGCCCTCTGTCGTCGTATCGTGTTGTCCGAAACGGATGCCGGCCATGCATGGCTAACCTTTCTAAAAAGTTATAAACTTTTGTTCTGCAGAAGGTCCTCCTAGAGCCAAATGGAAGCTCATCAAAGCAATTATTGCGGTGGCTAGCGGATCCATCGCCGGCACTGTGGCTGTATTGGTCTGCCTCGGTTTCTCCCTCTCCTACTTTTTGCAGTGGCGCAAAGGCAGGAAGAAATCGGCCGGATCACGAACATTTTTCCGCGGTGACGCCATGGAAATGGTCTTGCTCGAGCAAGAGACTGGACCGAAGCGATTCTCCTACGATGAGCTCGCTGCCGCCACTGATAACTATTCCGACAATCGGAAGCTAGGAGAAGGTGGTTTTGGGTCGGTGTACCGCGGGTTTTTGGAGGAACTGAACCTTCCGGTGGCCGTCAAGCGTCTCTCCCAGGGTTCTCGGCAGGGCTGGAGGGAGTTCATGTCGGAGGTGAAGATCATCGGCCGCCTCAGGCACCGGAACCTAGTGCTACTAATCGGCTGGTGTTACGACGGCTTTGGCGACGACATCTTGCTCGTCTACGAGCTGATGCGCAACGGCAGCGTGGACACCCACTTGTACCACCCGGACCCGGAGAAGCAGCTGGCATGGCAAACCAAGTAAAAAAAAATATTTTCAAAATACCCAATCCCAACAAAGTAATATATCGTCGAATTAACCATTATGATTCGTTAGGTACAAGATTGTGCTTGGGCTTGGTTCTGCGCTTGTGTACCTGCACCACGACACGGAGCAGTGTGTGGTGCACCGGGACATCAAGCCGAGCAACGTGATGCTGGACGCGTCTTTCGGCGCCAAGCTCGGTGACTTCGGGCTCGCGAGGGCGATTGACGATGACGGCCGGAGGTCGCAGACGACGACACCGGCGGGCACTCCGGGTTACATGGACCCGGAGTGTCTGGCCACCGGCAGGACGAGCTTGGAGTCCGACGTCTACAGCTTCGGCGTCTCGATCCTGGAGATCGCCTACGGTCGGTGCCCCGTCATGACGCTGTAAAACGGGAGCGTGGTCCACCTGGTGCAGCGAGTGTGGGAGCTTTACGGCGCCGGGAGGCTTCTCGACACGGTGGACGCCCGGCTCGGCGGAATTTACAACGCCGAGGAGATGGAGCGCGTGGCAACAGTCGGACTCTGGTGCGCGCACCCGGACCGGAGCCTTCGGCCGACCATCAGGCATGCCGTCAACGTGCTGCAGTTCGACGCGCCGCTGCCAAGCCTCCCAGCGGCCATGCCGCCAATCGCCGGGTATGTGCCGCCGCTGGCTGGTTCATTATTAGGGTCTGTTACTACCGGCAGCCATAGCATGTATAAGACAGCCATCCCCGACAGTGGTGCCGATCTTGTTTAAACAACGTTCTGCGGACACGGCATCTGTGGCTCCGTATAACAACAAGGAGAAAAGCTAGCAAAATTTGGGGGAAGCACGATGAACAAATTGTGGCCGATGATGAGAAGGAAGGTTCTGTTCCTTGAGGCGCTGCAGGAGATCCGATCACTGCCCGTTGTGTATGCAAGCAAACGCGGCAATTGAAGCAAAACCAAGACTTTCCTTTGAGATCTTTTGGCCGACATTAGATGGTTTTATCTTGCACTCAAATTGGATCGCGCCCAAGAGAAGCGCACCCTAGCTATCGTCGAAGGAGCAAGAGCTCCGACGAAAGCTGAATCACGCAAGCCTGGGTTTGGCGTCGCTAGAGCGAACCATCGCTAGGCAGCAGTCATCGAGTCGAACAGATATCGTCACATCAACCAATGTCTATTCAAACCAAGGCTGTCACGACCAGGCGTTCGATCGCCACAAGGGCAGGCGTTCAGCCAGCCGGGGTATGACGACGGCAACGCCTGCGCAGTGCCGTGACTGCCTCATCCCGCGCGGCCGCAGACCAGGCTGGCATGGAAAACGCGTTGATGAAAACGAGCTCGCCGACTCGCCGTCGGCTCATGGGAGATGTACGGGCTGAGCTCGCCGAGTCACTGTCAGTGAAAACATTGTCTGCTACATGTAGAGCTGAAAAGGATACTTTCATAATAACGCATGAGGGACCGAGCGTGACGGAAGTCTCTGATCAAGTCCGCTGACAATGAAACGCATCAAAACATGCAAAATGTTGACTGTTACAACGGCCCATAAAAGTTGCCGCATGTTTGAGAGTTGACACGGCTCCAGGTCAATTCTGCAGCTAAAGACAGTGACAGAGTCCGGGTTCTATCAAACAGGAACCCAACCCAATGCTTCGACTCAGAATATGCCCTGTATTTCTCTGTCATGGCTCATGTACAATACAGAGGTCGTCCATCACCTTCATCGGGCTAAAGCGACAGTAACCGGAGTAGGTAAGACTTCTCTACCAAAACCAGCAAGACGGCGGAGTATGGAACCATCCTTTCCGTCTCGCACAGCAGGACAAACCTTGAAATGTTCACCTCAGTTTGTGCTAAGTTTCAGGCAAATGGTGCATCTCTCCTTTCATTTCCTGGAGCCAGCGGCTGTGGCGACAAGACGCATTTCTGCGCTCCGTGCGTCGCCGAGCCGGCCGGTGGGGAGCATGTCGCGGTCTGTGTCGTGAGCTTCGGACAGAATTCTGAATACTCCCGCCATCATGCTACTGCACAACGTCACCATACCATACCGTTAGCGACAGCGATGTGAGCAGGTCAATTGACAGACCTTTTCTTTTCTGCAAGGAAGGTTACTGATAGACTTAATCCCCCCCCCCCCCCCCCCCCCCCCAAAAAAAAAAAAAACGAAGCTACTGCCCAGGAGGACTACCCAAGCAACATTGGATACGGTCCAACACACCACAAAGCGTGTCTATCACATAAAATATGATCAAAACAGAAAGAAAGGAACATACTCACTAATTTTCTTAGGGCTCTTCTCAACAAACGCTTCTATCAAGTTGCCGGCTCTGAAGACTTTGAACGAGTCATCACACGTTCATACCAACTCTAAAAGTCTACTCATTGAGCTGAAGTGCTCGCAATAAAACTCTGCTTCACCACACCAAGAAAGAGCATCTCAACTCAAGTGCTGGTGTGGAACAATTTGAAACCTGCCTGACACTAGAAGTTCATCAGCCGGATGCAAAATCAAGAAGCGAAAGCGGTAGCAGTAACACTTGTCAAGAGAAGACAAATGGAGGAAGAGAGTATTAACCAAGAAATGACGAAGAGCAACGGCATCGCCGGCCACCGCCGGACGGCGGCCGTGGCCTCAAGCGTTCTCCTTCTCGTCGTCGTCGTCGCGTCGCTCTGCCGCCCGGCGGTTGGTCAGAGCGACATGATCCTGCGTCCGGGTTGGCCGACGTGCTCGACGACAGGCAACTACACCGACGGCAGCCTGTACCAAAGGAACCTCGCCGATCTCCTCGCCCGGATGCCCGCAGCGGCACGCGGCAACGGCTGGTTCTACAACGGCACGGCGGGGACGGGCGCGGACCAGGTGTACGGCCTCATCATGTGCTACGCCGACCGCAACGCGACGCAGTGCCAGGACTGCCTCGCCGTCGCGCCCGCCGGGATTACCACAGTGTGCCCCGGCAGCCGGAACGTGAGCGCGGCGTACGACGCGTGCGTGCTCCAGTACGCGGACACGCCATTCTTCTCCATGGCGAACTCCAACTTTGCGTTCTACATCGGGTACTGGACCGACGACGCCGTCAACAAGTCGGCCCTCGACGACGCACGGTCCGGCCTCATGAACCAGCTTGCCAAGACGGCCGCCGACTCGCCGCTGCTCGTCGCCAACGGGAGAGCGCCGTACGGCGGTGTGCCGGACGCGATGCAGGGCCTGGCACAATGCACGAGGGACCTGACGGCGGGGCAGTGCACATGGTGCCTCACCACGTACATCCCCAAGCTGCGGGACCTATTCCCCAACAACAGTGGCGGCGCCATCAGAGGGTACAGCTGCTACGTCAGGTACGACATCGGCTCCTTCAACGTCACCCTCCCGCCGCAAGCTGCGGTGCCGCCACCGTCGCCGCCTTCCCCATCAGTCTCCAAAGGATTAGTGATCGGCTTGTCCGTCGCCGGTTCCGCAACGTTCTTTGCCGTTCTCGTCTTGTCAGTCTTGCGCTGGCGACGATGCAGGCGCGCTCGGACGACGGAGCGGGAGCTGGAAGAGGGCGGCCTCTTCGACGGCGAACTGGAGATGGAGGACGAGTTCGAGAAAGGCACGGGGCCGAAGCGATTCCGCTACGGCGAGCTCGCCGCCGCCACGGACAACTTCTCCGACGAGCACAAGCTCGGCGAAGGCGGGTTCGGAGCCGTGTACCGAGGGTTCCTGAAGGAGAGTAGCCTTCCCGTTGCCATCAAGCGGGTGTCCAAGAGCTCAAAGCAGGGGCGGAAGGAGTACGCCGCAGAGGTGCGCATCATCAGCCGGCTCCGGCACCGCAATCTAGTGCAGCTCATCGGCTTGTGCCACGGCGGCGGGGAGCTGCTCCTCGTCTACGAGCTCATGCCCAACGGCAGCCTCGACGCGCACCTCCACGGCAGCGACGCTCTGCCGCTGCCATGGCCGCGCCGGCACGAGATCGTGCTGGGGCTCGGCTCGGCGCTGCTGTACCTGCACCAGGAGTGGGAGCAGTGCGTGGTGCACCGGGATATCAAGCCAAGCAACGTGATGCTCGACGCCACCTTCAACGCCAAGCTCGGCGACTTCGGCCTCTCCAGGCTGGTCAACCACGGTGTAGCACCCTCAATTTGTGCTCATTTAAAAACCTCTAAAATTTGCCCTTTCAAAGTTTTTCAACTAAAAAGCAATTTGTTAGATTAAGTTTAGAGCCAAAAATAAAATTTTTGAATTTTAAACCGTGCACAAAGATCATCATATGCATTTTTGGAGTTTATTGCTTTTATTTTAAGTGTTTGTTTGGTTTTTGTTTTTGTTCGAATTTGAATTGTCTTCAAATTCAAATTCCAGATTTGTTTGAATTAAAACCAGCTCCAAAGTCCGTGTTGGGCCAAATCTCAGCCAGCCCAACTCCCTTCTTCTTTTTCCTTTTCTTTTTCCTCTCCCGTACCCAGCCCGTCGCGGCCTAGTTCTTCCCCGGCCCATCTCCTCTCCCCTGTGTCGCTGACCGGTGGGTCCCACCGCGTCGTCTCCCTCCTCGCGTCGCCGGCGCAAATCACGCCGCCGCCCATACCGCGCTGCCGGAGCGCGTCGCCGCGTTGAATCGAAGCTCAGGAACCGTACCGCCGCTCGCGTAAGCCACACCGGCTCCTCCCCGTCACGTCGCGTCGCGCAGCGCCGCCTCGGCCAACCCAACCCTAGATCGGCGAACTTCCCGACGCCGCCCATGTCCTGCCGCCCTTCTCCGTCAGCCACAGCGCCGCTCCGTTCCGTCGCAGGCACTGGAGCCACTTCCGCGCCGCGTCATCGAGCCCTGCACCCCAGCTTTCGTCGCGTCGACGTCCAGTCCGGCGAGAAATATCTCGCCGGAGCTGGAGATTTTTTCCCCGCGCGCGCACCGCCTCCGCGCGGCTATAAAAGGCGTCGAGCCCTTCCTCCTCCTTCTCTCCGTCGCTTCGCCCTCACATTCACTCATCCCGCGCCGTCGAGCTCTCTTTCCCTCTTTTCCCCTTCAACTCCGGCAAGCTCCGGTGAGCTTCCCCGCGCCGCTCCGCCCTTCCCCGCTCCACCCAAGCTCAAGGTGAGCTCCACCATTCCTCTCTCCCTCTCTGGCTCCCTCTCTTCTTCCTCCCCGCGCACCCGAGCCCTATCCGCACCGAGCGCAGCCGCTCCGCCGCCCTCTTCTCCCTCTCCGGCCGCCGCAGAAGCCCTCCCCGGCCTCGTCGAGGCCACGCACAGCCCGCGCGCGCACACGTGCACGTCCGCACGCCCTCGAGTCCACCCCTGCGCACGCGCGCGTCGCTTTCCCCGCGCGCATCCAAGCGCCACCCGTCTCCGGTGAGCCCGCGCCGTCGCCCTGGCCCTCCCGCACGTCAACACGTTAGCCTCCAAGCTTCGCCACGCCGAGCTGAATCTCGTTGACCACTCCGCGTCCCGCTCCGGCCACCACAGCCCCCACCGGTGAGCGCTCCGGCGTCGCGCCGCCGCGCCCTGACGGCGTCACGCGGTCGTCCGACGTGGCTGCCACGTCGGCGCCCCGGGCCCGCAGCGACCGGGTCATCGCGCCACGTGGTGCGCCCGGTCCACGGTGAACCCCTCGCAACCCCAGCCGGTCCACAGCCCACGTGGACTCGGCCCACCGCACAGTACCGCACAGTAACCCGGCCCCTCTGGACCCGCATGTCAGTCTCTCATACACGGAACAAATTGCTAGGTGCACCCGGGATTGTACACAGAAAACAAATTCGACCACATTTCCAATAGCAGAAAAATCCCAATAAATTCCCAAAAATCCTATATTCCTTCCTAACCATTTTGCAACCCTTGAACACCTCTGGAAAATTAGGATGTTGATTATACTTAATTAAGTTGATCAAATCCTAATCTTTCCCTTCCTTTTCATTCGAAAATTCATAACTAATTCATCTTAACTCCGAATCCAGAAATTCTTTCGCCTAAATTCCTCTAAAACCCTTCTCTACTTGTCTACGTCAAAGCCATCTCTATTTGCTGTTTATTTGGAATTTTACTTTATTTAATGATTGTTATTTGCTTGAGCGGTAGATTTATTCGCCTTTTATTTATTTTTGATCGTTAGATAATCAAGCGTTCGAAGAAGAGCACGAGGACCCCGACTACGAGGAAGGACTAGAGGAAGAAGACTTCGAAGGCAAGTCCTAACCCCCTTGATCATATTGCACCTATGTTCGAAAATAATCCTACCTAGAGCCTGCTTTCAAATAAACATGCATAGTATTTTATAAATGATTTAAATGCTTAGTATGTCCTAAGTAATTGTTGTTTGCCTCACCTTGAAATTGCTTATACCCTAATCTCCTTGTTAACCCTAGGTCCCAACATCATTAATCTTTAATGATTGTTGGATGAAAATGCTGCTCAGGACTTTATTACACTGTGTATATAATTAATCTTGCTACATGTTTTTGTGTTAAAATGTGTGAGTGCTTGGTGGTGTGCGTAAATGTGAACTTGGGTGGGATTAGTGATGATATGCAACCCATAGTGGGGTATGTTTTGGCGGGACCAGGCGAGGTAGTCCTCAGTGGGGAGGATATCTCTGGGACGCCTTCCTCGTGAGGAATGGCTATTGAAGATGCCTGGTTCGGTCGTATAAGGACCGGTTCATGTGCCGCCTTGCTTAGCACCCATCGTGCAACCACATGCCTTGTATGGAAAAGGTTTGGGACCACACCCTGCTATAGTGTCACCCGGTACCCACCAGGAGACGGGAGTCGCAACGGAAGCCAGGAGAAGACCTAACGAGATTGGCGTTAGCGTCCGGCGGATGGTGTTGGCCTGTGGCCCTTATTCCTATGGTGAATGGATGCCCCTGGTTGTGGATTTTCCGTGGTGGTGCCGTGGTGACACCAAGTAGGTACGGAACCATTAGTATGCCAGTCTAAACCATGACGATGGCAAAGGCTGGTATACCTTGTGGGGAAAGTGCACAACCTCTGCAGAGTGTCGAATCTATCCGGATAGCCGTGTTCCACGGCATTGGATAATTGCGAAAGCAATGGCCACACAAATGATTAGATCTTTCTGAGTGAGTGATCCTTGGCGTGTGTGTTTTGGAAAACGCCGGTTTGGAGCCGTGTGCTGGTTGTCGGCCAGCGTTAAAACTTGGGAACTGGCGGGATGGATGCATCTCCCCCAGGGCCAACCAACCCCACTAAATTCAAATTCTTACTTGACCTAGTTTGCAAAGCTGATTTGCGTTTCAAACAAGCCCTTGCACCAAAATTGGCTTTTCGGCCAATATGATACACCCCAGCCCTTATCCTTGATCTCTCCCTTGCATGCTATTAACCCTTGTGTTAGGACTTGTTGAGTACCTTATGTACTCACTCTTGCTTCAATCATTCAGAAGAAGAACCAGGGTATGACTTCCAGGGTGATGGCGATGATGAGTAGGGTTTCCGTCCGCGCGCAAGTCTGCCTGTAGAGTGGACTCCGCTTCAATCTTCCGTTGCAGTAGTTCTAGTGTTGTGTCACTGTCCTCAGTGGCGCACAAGTGTGGTGGTTGTGTCGTGTTGTAATAAGGCTTTTTGGCCATTGTAAAAAGACCTTTTGTAATATAAAGGCTTGTAATGAGACTTGGTAATATTATTAATGGTATGACTCTGAGATGCCATTCTGTAAAAGTGTCGTATCAGCTACTGATCCAGAGACTGATACGGTAAGCACTAGTGCCCCAGAAATGGGGTACGACACACGGCCGGGTCTCGCAAACGACCGTGCTCGCGGGCACGATGGGGTACATGGACCCGGAGTGCATGGTCACCGGCCGGGCCAACGCTGAGTCGGACGTGTACAGCTTCGGCGTCGTCCTCCTCGAGATCGCCTGCGGCCGGCAGCCGATGGTGCCCAACGGGGAGAACGTGGTCCACCTCGTGCGGTGGGTGTGGGAGTCCTACGGCAGGGGATCCATTCTTGACGCCGCGGACGCGCGGCTCAATGGAGAGTTTGACGCGTCGGAGATGGAGACGGTGATGGTTGTCGGTCTCTGGTGCGCGCACCCTGACCGGAGCTTCAGACCGTCGATCAGGCAGGCCGTCAACGTGCTGCGGTCGGAGGCGCCGTTGCCGAGCCTCCCGCCCAGAATGCCGGTGGCAACCTTCGTTCCACCGCCTGATGCTTTCTACTACACATCGTCTTCGGTCTCAACAACGGGCGGGACCAGCAGCAGCGCCGGCACTGGCACCACGCAGTCCATCACGACAGAGACCACAACCCTGCTAAGATGACATAACTAAAAAATCGGCGCTTTGCCCCAGGCTAGTGTAGCGGCAGATTGGTTTTGGGGTGTAAAAACAGGGCAGATGATCAATTACTGATCTTGAGCACAGAAAACGAACGCGCAATCCTCCTGCCTTCTCCGCGGCGAAGTCCAAGCTAGGAAACCTTCTCCTCCGTCTTCGGTCGAGTCGACCGGCGCCGCGGCTGACCATGCATGCCGGTCGGGCATGGACGACGCTCCGATGAAGGAGCTCGCCACGACGGCCGCCGACTCGGCGACTCGCCGCTGCTCCTCGCGAACGGGAGCACGCCGTGCGCCGGATGTACGGGCTGGGTCTCTTATGGCTATGGGCCGTCTCGTCGGACATGTACGGGGGCGGGGTTCCAGCAATTCGGCCTGCACTCGGCCCAGAGTGGCCGGCCTTTTACTCGAAGTCGTTCAGGCCGAATCTCATGGCCCAGGGTCCAAATAGCGACCAGCCCCGCCCCCCCCCCCCCCCCTCTGCTGTTCGTGCTCGGCGGTCGGCGCGCTCTCCCTGCTCGCCGGCGCCGCCGCGGACGTCGTCGCCGACGCACGCACCGTCGTGTACGAGCGCTACGTATCAAACTGTTAGGAAGCAGTGGCCGATCCCATGCCATGTCGTGATGTCCGCCGTTGTGTACGGTACCTCCTCCTCTCGCGGCCATGACGTACGGCGCCGCTCATGCTTCTCTGTGTCTCCGCGCCTTAGAACACGAGCTTTTACGGATCGTGGAAGGCCTCGAGGTCGGTGGCGCATGTCTGTCGACGTCGCCGGACTTATGAACGGCGCGTTTGCTCGGACGAAACCAGCAGAGCGGCGGCGGCCGGCGAGCATGGCCGTCGGCAGACGCCCGGTGTCGCGCTCAGCACGGTGGCGCGGCGCTTTCGCAGGCAGCTGCAGCGGCACCGGCACTGGGCGTTCCACCACGAGGGAACGACTGGCAGGCGATAAGCGCGCGCATATGCGTCTGCACCAAAATGGTTTGAGCGTTTTTACAGTAGACCCAAATGAATGCACATCGTTCATTCTCTTCATCTGACGGTTTAGATCTTAACCATGATACCTTTTCATCCCACCGGTATTATAAGTATCATGGTCATGTATCATGGTAATTTCAAGGGTATTATTGGAAAATGAGGATGTCAAATTTGTGTCATGAAAGGCAATCGCACGTATCATGAAAGGATAGAGTCCACTGAATCGTTGTCACGCAAGATTATAGTGTCATCTCGTGATCTCTTGGTCTGGCGAGATGTGGCCATGTGTGGGTGTGGCAATGGCGATTTAGCGGCAGTGACGGGGCAGGCGGCGGCCAGGAAGGGTGCTGGGTCGTCGCCGAGCAGATCGATGTGCAGCAGAGAGGTAAGGTGCGGGCGGCGTTTTGCCCACGGCAGCTGCCGGCGAAAGGGAAGACGGCAGCAAAAGTCAGGGAGAACGGCGAAGAGGTCGTCCCCTCCGCTTCTCACGCTCGCTGCCGTGGAAGGGGAAGACTGCAGAGGCACACGTGAGGCGGCCAGGCTGGACGAAGACGATGCAGATCTCCCTCATGCGACGGTACACGTCCACGGCGGGGGCTAGGTCGTCGAGTAGGTGTTGCTACCCCGGCATCGGAATTTCCAAATCGCTGAAAGCGGTGATCGTAGCCCCGAGACGGACGGCGACAAATACAATTTTTTCTGTTAGGATTCCAATGGCTAAAGTCGTGGCTGCCGGTTGCAACTAATCTACATCATTTTTCCGTTCTAATGAATATTTATTGCCTCCGCTCCTGTGATATCTGTTTGTTCAAATTACCACCTTGATAAGGGCGTGCCGTGCGTACCACATGCAGAACGTGGCCTGAACGGAGGACGGGGCCGGAGGGGGATCAAATGTCTTCGATGGCGGCGCCGGAGGAGATCGAAATCCTCCGCATCTCCGATGAACATCAAAATGAGAGCATCGTAGGGGCTTCCGGCCGGATGGCATGCCCGATTATACAGCAGCGACAGCCTCACATGTCCCCATGGCTTTGAACCTTCCGTGATCTATTATCTTAGTATTTGAAGAGAAAAAGAAGCCACCACGTTCGCTCTCAAGGCCACAAAATTACCACGTTAATCGGAAAAAAGAAAAGCTATTAGCTGTTGGATTTTATGAAGATCTAACGGTCTAGATTAATCAAAGAGTTCATCTCAAATACAACTCAACAAAAAACAGCTTAATTTATGAATAAGAAAAGAAAGAAAATTATAAGTTCATTGTTTAGGTAGAAAAATCACACACAATGATGTGGATTTCTCCCTAACACTGCCCTAGGGAATGTAAAAGAAAATTGCGGGCGTGCCAGTGTACCTAAGTACACAAAATAAAGAGGCGGGAACACATTCATTTATATTTCACAAATACAAATAAGGTTCCCACAAAACAATGCGCTTCATAGCCTGCAGGCGGCCATCTAACTCCGGCGATGTGGTCTTCTTGGTTCCTAGGGCCTCGGAAAGCACCTAGTTAATTACATCCACGAGTCCTACTCGTGGAACACCTCCGATTAAGCTGCGTGGTCGTCGTCTTCGGTCTTCGCTTCGCGTTCTCCGTGCATGTGTGTTGATGGTGTTGTAGGTGTTGGCGTCGGCGTAATCCATGGCCTCGTCGGTCCATGAGCCGTTGATAGTGTAGCCTTAGCGTCGGCTGCACCCGCCATCGTCGTCCGGCCTCGTCGGTCACGTACGACTTGATGTAGTGGTAGTAGTAGTAGAGGAACATGCACGGTGTTCGCTTAGCTCGTCCGATACGGCAACTCGACGGCGTCGTCGAAGAGAATAGCAGAGTAGGAAACTTGGTTGTTGAGGAAACTCGTGTAGACCGGGAACGTCATCCGGAAGTGCCTTCACGCCTGGGCACTTTGGTGTTGTAGCAGTACAGAATTGCATGCGCATGCATGGGCGCATGCACTTGTATTATATTCTTCATTGAACTGATGTCACGCTGAGGTAGCCTTCAATGAAGAAGTGACGTGGCTTGGAGTCTTGGACGCTTCACGTCGTCTCGCGTGCCTCATCGCCGACGGCCTCGGCGACATCGGTCCTTCGTCTTCATGGCGCCTCGACGTCGGCTTCGGCGGTGGTATCTCATGCTTGACGGCGATCTTGACGGCGGTCACGGACTGCTTCACGTCGGCGTTGTCTTCAACGTCGATGGCTAGTGTCGATGTAGAAGGCAGCAGCGAGACGGCGACGTCGTTGTCGCCCTCTTCTTTGGTTCCGTTTCCATCGTCGTCGCCGGCGATCGGCAACGTCGTCGTGGCGGCGTCAAGTATGTGACAGCCTTGACCGATGAACGAACGGCTCCTGGATGGCATGGATGCGAGACCGACCCATGCATGCGATCTGATAGAGTAAAGAAAATAGATGGCTAAAAGCCATGCTTACCCATGGTTGCCGGCATGGACACCATCGTCGTCCTCCCGGCCAGCGAGCTCCCCGGCACCCGCGAGCTCGGCGTAGACGTACAGCAGGGAGTCGTTGATGTGTTGCTCGACGTGGATGGCGTGGCTTTGTGTTGTGTTGGATGGTGGGTGGCGCTGCGGTGCTCTGGAGTTGCGAGCAGCCCGGCGGCGTCGAATGAATGGATCTGTCTGTCCTCTGGTGCCGTAGGGTTGGGGTGCCTTTTATAGGCAGCAGTTAGGGTAAGCAATGAGGCGGTGCCTCCCCGCGCGCGCCGCCGCTGGGTTGTTGCGTCGCCGTGATACGCGGCTGCCACTTCAGCCTTCAGTTGGTTGAGCGCCGCGTCGATAGAAGATAAACACGCCACTCGATAGGCATGCGACCCTGTTGCACTATTTAGTTCATGAGCTTGTAGCCACCGATCAGTGGGGCTAAACAAATGACGAGCCCACAAATCAGTCAGCTTCCTATGCGATCACCACGGCCGCGGACGCCCGGCGCTCTTCCGTGAGATATTCTACTGAGTTATTTCCTGATGTTTATCTGTAACCGATAGAAGGTTCCAGGGGCTGGGTGGTGGACCATCGTCAAGCATGGCCCCGGCCAATAGCCCGTATACGTATACGTATGTTGTGGCTAGCTTCGACGGGCGCATGTACATGCCAATTCTTCTAGCTCTTTACCGTGCGCGCGTACATGCATATTCCTCTAGCTCTATTGCCATACGCACGTGTATGCTGCATACTTAGAGTTTTCTTTGCTTTCTCTTGCTTCTTGTCTTGTACGTATAAGTTCTCACGGATAGCACATATACGTAAAGTGTTAGGAGACCTTGTACAAAATATCGTCGAACAAATGCCCCCACCAAGTTGAGTTTAAATGCGTAGCAGATTAAACAAAACTTGGTGAGAGACGATCCTGATCCGATACGGCGCCCGTTTAGCGGCAGCCTCGACGGATTAGCATTCTCCTAGTCTTGCCGCAGCAGTGTGTGCCATGATTACCACGGCACCGCAGCAGGCTGATGAATACCGCATTATTGAACGAATAATACAGCGCTTCATGCCGAGGTAGAGAGGCCGCGGCCGCGCTTGTCGAGGTTGGCAGGCCGCCGTCGCCATGCTCGTCTGGCCGACTTGAAATCTTGATCGTTGCCGCGGCGTTCGCAGCAGTCGTAGCAGCTGTATATCCGTCTTGACGATGAGGACTCCCTCGATGCCGCAGTTGTTCTTGCGCGAGCTGCCGGCGATCGTTGGAGTAGTGGACTGCCGCCTACGGGCGGCGACGTTGCTGCGCATTGACGAGGAGGTCGGGCTGCCGTGGTTAGACGCTCGCTGAAGTTGCCGAGCCGACATTGTTGCACCCCCGCTGCCGAGGTTGCCGAGCCAACGTCGCCGTGTTGATGTAGAGGTACTGAGTTGATGTAGTATTCTTGCGTCGCATGTCGTCGAGGTACATGGACTTCCACCATGGCGCATGCCAAAGCTGCCGGAGAGCCGCCATGTGATATGTGTAGCAACTATCACCTTGCTTGTACGTATGGCCATGTACTGTGAGGCCATTTCGTTTTGGTTTATCCCTGCAGAAAGCAAGAGGTAGGGAAAAGAGAGAAAAATAAAACAAAATAAAAATAAACAGAACCTTGGTAATTATGCCGCATTCCAAGGTATTGAGGCGAATGTCCATGCCATAAGGACGGTTGGGGCCGTGTAGCTGCAACGGCGTTAGCCAACATAGCATCCTTGTGTGTCATCTTCAACTCGTGGCGAAGAAACCATGCCACTTGATGAAGGAGTTTATCAATCTAGACACGACCGCATAGCTGCGCGGTGCCTGCCGCCTAGACCGAAGGGTTTCACAGCTTGGTGCCGTCCCGCACTGGCGCACCAACACCGCTCCCGAAAAGTGCAAAGCGAATGACCTGCAATGCTAGATAAGAGTAGATGGTTGCATGTATATGTTAGGTGAACCATAAAGTAGTTCAAGTACCAAAACATTGAAAACATGTTTGTTTTGTTGTGTTTTTGAAAATGTTGGCTTTCCCATTGAGCGTTTGCTATAGAGCGGCTTGGGAAAGGACTGCCAAAAGACTTGGCTGTAGAGTATCGCCGAATGACCGTAGCGATGTGAATGCTGAACTTGTTGATTCAGTGAGTGTATGAGGACGACATGCTTTTGCGGCCCCATCAAGTGACGAAGGGAATTTTGCTCTAGCCTTCTTTGCATTGAGTTGCACCACAGCCCGCTTGCACCTCCCAACGGGGACATAGGTGGGGCTTAGTTGGTGTGGATGGTTCTGGGAAAAACGGGTAAGGATTTGCCATTACTTTTGCCGAGGGTGGCGAACAGGCTATCACCGTCTTCCATTTGCTTGAGGTTGGAATTTCTTGAGAATTGGGTCATCTTCTTGGGGACCCATTGATCTTGGAATCTTGTATTTTGCCCCTTTGATTGTTGGGGTCGCTTGACACTTGACTTGAGGTGTCTTGTTTTGACTTTTTGATGCTTGACTTGTTGAACATCTTCTGGAATTTGGAAGATAGCCGGTTCGTCTTTGTGTACTAAGGAGAACCCTCGCAGGCATCTTTTCTTCTTTAGGTCCCTTGTTGTCACGCTCATAGGGATGGCAAGAGGCTGCACACTGAACGACGACTTGTGTTGTGCCAGGTAGCCCTTTCTTGCTCTTTTTCTATAGTCTTCCCTTGAGCGCGGTGTCCCACGCTTGAAGGCACAAGGGGCGTGGTCACCTCGTCGCTCAGAGGTAACCAGAGATCTTCCCATCGTCCCAAGTAGAGACCGCTTGGCATGTGTCTTGTGCAACATGTGTGAAGTGTGCTTCCGATCGATGCCTCATCCAGCCGGATCCTAGGACAGCCAAATCTTGCACCGCAGCTTAGCTCTTTGTGGAAAAGCCTATTTTTTTGTTGTAGGACATTTGAGTCCAAAATTTTGAAAAGAAAACAGGGGCCATACTATGCAATTGTTAGTGCATGTTGGCCCCAACCCGAGGGACGTTTTATAAGAAGTATTTTTTTAAGTACCGCCCGTTGATTGGAGGCATCGGCCGGGATCCTTGCTGATCGACCAGCTGATAGGCTCCTCCGTCGTAAGCTTGCTCGATGACGTACGGTCCTTCCCATTTTGGTTGGAACTTGCCCTTCACCTTGTGTGTCACGACGATGGGGCGTCGCAATACCAACACTAGGTCGCCCTTCTTGAAGACCCGCTCCTTGACTAGCTTGTTGTAGGCTCTCACCATGTTCTGGCGATACAACTCCAAGTCTTGGAGGGCGTTGAGACGCCCCTCTTCGAGGCTGTCGAGCTCCTGAAATCGTAGAAGGATTTGTTCGTCATTGGTGAGTTCTTCATGGACAGCCACCCGTAGAGAGGGTAGCTCAATTTCAAGTGGCAAGACCGCTTCACACCCGTAGACAAGGGAGTATGGGGTGGCTTGAGTTGGGGTACGAACAGTGATGCGGTACGCCCATAGAGCTTCAAAGAGGCGATCATGCCAATCCCTCTTGTACTTGTGCACTGTCTTCTTGAGGATCTTGCCGAGCGTCTTGTTGAATGCCTCGATTGCCCCGTTCGCTTGAGGGTAGTAGCCGGTGGAGTAGTTCCATTTGATCTTGTACTTCTCCATGAACTTGTACATTTTGTTGGACTTGAACGCCTTGCCGTTGTCGGATGTGATGCGATGTGGCACCCCGAAACGGTAGATGATGTTTCGCTCCAAGAAGTTGATGGCGTTGGTACTCTTCACTTCACGAAGCGGTACCGCTTCCGCCCACTTGGAGAAGTAATCCGTCGCCGCAAGGATGAAACGGTGGCCTCCCGTAGAAGGAGGGTCGATGGGTCCAATGACGTCGATGCCCCAAGCGTCGAAGGGCCAAGATGGAATAGTTGGGTGAAGTGGGGCCGGCGACATGTGCTTGAAGTCTCCATGGATTTGGCACCCATGGCAAGTCTTGGCCACCTCCATGCAATCTTTCATAATGCCGGGCCAATAGTATCCAGCAAGTCGGATGCTATGATACATCTTTGGCCCGCTTTGGTGTCCGCCGCAAACTCCATGATGCACCTCTTGGAGTACTTGATTGGCTTCACTTCGGTTGATGCAGCGAAGTAAGACTTCTTGCCCGTAGGAGCGTCGATATAAGGTCCCCGCTTTGAGGAGGTAGAAGGGTAGTCGTCGTTGTAGTTGGCGCCTCTTGACTGGATCATTGGGGAGGCTGCCATGCTTGAAGTAGTCGAGAAAGGGCCTAAGCCAGTCGTCCTCCTCGACGGCGTTCGTTGTGATGGTGTTGACTTGGTACTCTTCAGGGATGAGCTCCAAGACAGCGGGGAGGAGCCATCTTTCTTCCACCGTCACTTGCGCGGGTTCGCCCTCGGGGAGGACAAGTGCGGCAGCAAGTTTTGCCAAGGCGTCGGCTGGAGCGTTCCTACTTCGTGGCACATGTAGAACTTCAATGTGCTTGAACTTCTCCATGAGCTTTCGGGCCGCATTGTAGTATGGCACCAACTCCGGCTTGCGGACTTCATAGACACCATTTACTCCGCCTCGTTGTTGGAGCATTCCTCCTTCAAGAGAGAGAAAGAATGATACATCACTCCTCCTTGAGGGGTTTTGAACACAAGTCCCGCTCCGGCTCTTCGTGTTGGGGTGCCATCGGGATCCTCTTCCGTACGTGAGGCTCCATCAACATAGAGCTCCCATGGGGCTTCAAGCTCGGTGGTGAATATCTCCTCATCCGGCAAGTCGGTGATAAGAGGAGAGTTGTCGGGGACGGGGTGTGCTGCGAGAAACTCCGCCAAGGCCTGCCCCTTGATTGCTTTTTGTGGCACGAAGCTGATGTCGAACTCCATCATAAGTAATGCCCATTTACCGAGTCGCCCAACAAGTGCAGGCTGACTTAGGACATACCTTATTGGGTCCGCTCTTGCGACGAGCTGGATTTCGTGCGCCAACATGTAGTGCCTTAGTTTCTTCAATGCGAAGATTAGTGCCAAACATAGCTTCTCAATGGGAGAGTAGTTATGTTCGGCACCCACCATGGTGCGGCTTAGGTAGTAGCATGCTACCTCCTTCCCTTCATCATTATGTTGTGCAAGCAAAGCGCCAATTGAAGAGGGTTGTGTTGCAATGTAGAGGATGAGAGGGCGCCCCTTTACAGGAGCCGCCAAAACTGGAGGATTTAGAAGATACTTCTTGATTTTGTTGAAGCCGTTTGGACACTCCTCATCCCACACGAATGGGGCACCCTTCTTCATGATCTTGGAGAATGGTTGGATGCGCCCGGAGAGGTTGGAGATGAATCGTCGAATGTAAGCCAGTTTTCCTTGTAGTGTCCTCAATTCCTTGAGTTCTTGAGGTGGCGGCATATTGACGATTGCCGTTATCTTCCTTGGCTCAATCTCGATGCCTCGATGCCGAACGACGAAGCCGAGGAACACTCCTGACTCGACGGCGAAGGCACACTTGAGCGGGTTCATCTTGAGTTGGTGTTTTCGTAGCCGCTCGAAGACGATACGTAGGTCATCTTGATGGCGCTTGCGGTCCTTCGTCTTCACCACCAAATCATCAATGTAGCACTCCACCGACTTATGGATCAAGTCACCAAGTACGTATGTCATGGCACGTTGGTAGGTTGCCCCGGCATTCTTCAACCCAAAAGGCATCACCGTATAGTAGAAGTTCCCTCTTGGAGTCCTAAACGCCGTGTCGTAGGCATCATGTGGATCCATCTTGATTTGATTGTAGCCCGATGACCCGTCCATGAAGGACAAGGCACCAAAGCCCGTTGTAGCATCGACGACCATCTCCGTGATGGGTATTGGAAAATCATCTTTGGGACAAGCTCGGTTTAAGTCACGGAAATCAACACAAATCCGAACTTTACCGTTCTTCTTCTCAACAGGGACGATGCTTGAAAGCCATCGGGGATATTGTATCTCCTTGATGAATCCCGATGTGATGAGCTTATCGACTTCGGCGATGACTTGATCTTCAAATTCTGGTCGCAAGCGTCGTGGTTGTTGCTTCACAGGACGGAATTGTGGGTCAATCGCCAGCTTGTGAGTGGCGACACGGGGATCTAACCCCGGCATCTCTTTGTAGCTCCATGCGAAGCAATCCCGGTACTCCATCAGGAAGCTTCGGTAATCTTCTCGCTCTTCGTCAGTGAGTGTTGCACTAACGAAGGTAGGTCGTGGATCATCTTCTGTCCCAAGGTTGATTTCCACCAACTCATCGATGGTAGGTTGCCCTCCGTCTTCAAGTTCTGGAGGTGCCAATATGGCATCAAACTCCTCGTCGTAATCCGCCTCCGTTAGCTTAAGGCAGCGTTGTTGACGTGAAGCTTGGTGCGAGCAGCCAACGTCTTCATCAATGGTAGTGCTTATGGTGAAGCAGTGTGCCATCGTCTCATCAAACATCATATCATCGTCGCTATCGGAAGTTTCGGGGAGACGATAGCCAAGTCCAAACTTGGGTTGGACTTTGCATCGTCTCCTAATGAAGTCCTCCGCCTGCTCCCACCATTCCTCGCATATGGTTGGTGGAGGCGGCACCCTGTTGTTGGGGCGAAGAGTGAATCCCGCCTTCTCCAATAGGCGAGCCATCCTAGGCTCCGCCTTCATTGTCATCACTACCTCCTCTGCACTAGAATCATGATTAGGAATGTTAAATATTGAATCACAATGTTGTACCTGTGGAACCTTGTAGAATATAGTCTGAGACGCCGTGTTGGAAGAGTTTGGGATTGCCCAAATTTGCAAGGGAGTAGTTACCGATGTATAGAGTGAAGGGGGCTGCATGCATTGAGCACCCCTTGCGGCCGCCTCTATCGCGGCCACCCTTCTCTTGACTACTCCTCCTTGTGCGGATGTGGCTTCCTTACTAGGACTCCTGCATGCCCGCAATGTGATGGTGGAAGGCGCATCAGTGTTGCTCGTCGGGAGCACCTTGCTGCCTTCTTGGACAAGTCGACCTCAGAGTGATTGGAGACATCGTAGGATATCTCGCCTTCAATAGTATAGGAGTGGTTGTCGATGTA
Organism: Eragrostis curvula; assembly: GCA_007726485.1. Taxonomy (NCBI): domain Eukaryota; kingdom Viridiplantae; phylum Streptophyta; class Magnoliopsida; order Poales; family Poaceae; genus Eragrostis; species Eragrostis curvula. The sequence goes on along the minus strand of CM017444.1, from coordinate 6,432,699 downwards.
GACGTCTCTTCCTTCACCTCCCTTGAAGTGGTGGAGATGGAGAGCTCCGCCCCTTTGGAGCTTGAGCGGGATGATGTTGAGCCCTCTTTCTTGACGCCTTTGTGCTTTTGGTTAGGGACCCTCAACGTGATGGGAGAGCCTAAGGTGATGAGGCTCCTGACTTCAGATGTTGGAGTAACGCCTGGCCTGACTAGGACGTCGGCCGCTGGTGTAGTTCGTCCAAGTTGAAGCTCACTTCCAGCAACAGGGAAGTAGTACTTGGCATCAGCATGGTATGATTCTTGAACGGAGTACGGGTTGAGGTTGCCTATGATGCGTTGTTGCGTTCCGTTGCCATCGAGGAACTTCAAACATTGGTGGAGTGTAGAAGGCACCACTCGGTACTTGTGAATCCACGGCCTCCCAAGGAGCGCTGAGTACGACGTGTTGGCTTCAATGACGAAAAACCGCACCTTGAAGCTAAAGGTGGACATCTAGATCTTGACGTTGATGGCACCCAAGGTGTGCTTTCCTTGGTTATCAAAGCCACAAATGACCACATCCGTAGGCTCTAGCTCGTCAGCAGTGTAGCCTGCTCGAATCAAGCTTCGAACGGGTATTATGTTGACGGCGGACCCGGGGTCGATGAGGATTCGTCAGAGATGTGCAACCCCTATGTTCCCTTCTATGTAGAGTGGACGATTGTGGTCTCCATCTTCAATGATGTTGTCCTCCTCTTCAAATGTGATCTCGTTCACATACAACGGGTTGGTGAAGAGGCGATGCTTTGCCATGGCCACCTCGTAGAGCTCCGGCTCTTGCAGCGCCTTTATAAGGGCTTCACGAAGCTCGGGCACCATCATGAGAGCGTCATAGACACTTAGGAGTGCCGGGATGCGCTTGAGATGTGCGATGATGTTGTAGTCAACTTGTTGTTGCTTGCCTTCCTTCTCGTTTGATGCTTGCGGAAGGTCTTTTGGATGGGGATCCGCATGCCTCTTCGGCGTCGAAGGCTTGACTTTCTGCAAATCAGGAAGAACCTTACCCCCACGTAGGTTCATGTTGGCCTCCAATCGCACTTCTTCGCGCTCTTCCTCAGCGCGGAATGCTTCTTGCTCTAGAGTTGTGAGCACTTCTTCAGGATCTGAACGTGAATGCCCATCATCGGTGATGATAACATGGCATGTTGCTATGTTTTGGGGCGAGGTGGTGCTCGCTCCCTCCTGTGCTTCTTCGTTCTCGGTCGATGCGGCTTGGCCCCAGTTTTTGGGCAAGAATTGGGCCAAAGTGGGTAGCGCACGACCTGGTCGGGGAAATGGTACGTCTCCCTCTGACTTGGGGACGAATCGAGGTGGCATCCGTCGATGACTTGGGTCCGACCATCTCCTTCTTGTTGAAGCATAGTATGGTGAAGTTACGGGACGAGGTGGTCGAGGACGAATGCCACTTGAGCGCGATC